>REGL01001351.1:56810-76522 GCA_004194395.1 Aurelia aurita complex sp. Pacific
GGCACAACCCCAGGTACCTTTACTATGGAAGAACCCCCCCCCCCCCGTGTGAATTTCAATAAATGTGAGTTACAATTTGTATCTTTCTAGGCTCATGCAGAGTGATCGCACACTGTCGTTGGGGTGCTTGGGGTCCTTTTCAAGGCTCAATTGCAAGAGGATCATGCGGTGCCCAGAGAAGATACAGGAATGCAGAGAAGACTTGGACTTACCAAAATAGAGTTGGGAGCTGTAGTGGAACTGTTACCCGATGTCCTAGAGAGACTGACTCACAGCAGCGAACAATGTGTATGTTAGACTTATTACAGTTCGTCGCTAATTTTCGTTCGCAATTACAAAACTTTTTTACTTACTTATCTATTGAGTAGAAGTATTCAACTTAGTTATTGAATTGAATTGCTCAGGGTAAAATGTAAAATATAAAAAAACGAGCGAAATTTACGACGAATGGTAATCAGTTTATGTGTAAGTTGTATTTTTAGCTCTCTCTCTCTTCGTTACCATACATTTATCCTATGAAACAACAAAGACAGAATTTGTTAACGATAGTATGAGTTGTTTTTGATTGACACCACAAATCATAGGCAATAATGCACCGTTGATGTGGCCTATATTATGATCAAAATTGTACTATTACTCACTGTGTTGTTTCTCTTCCACGGGATTGCCAGTAAAGCTTGAGAATGTTGCTATTCTTTCGTTCTTCTCTCGTCCAGCAAGGAGTTGAATGCTGCCATTATTCAAATACTGTTGAAACGGTTGGAGCTACTACGCAGCGATACGTCTCATTTCAAACTTCCCTTATATCGCTGCGTAAGAGCTCTGACCGTTTCAACAGTATTTGAATAATGGCGGCATTCGACATTAGATCAGTTCCTTCAATTTTCTCAAAAGTTTTCTAACTTATTCGGTTAGAGAGTTACGACAAGGAAGAGAAAAAAGATGTATTTAGACTTCTTACTCGTTATTTCGTTAGAAACTCTATGCTTAATGATCTTCAATTGCTCTCCAAAGGCAACTGCAGAAAGGCTGCAAGATGTCTACCAACAAACTGGAGTGCCTGGTCAGGTAACGTACAGAATGGTCAATGCCGGACTCAAAGCAGCTTCAGTGACTATGTTCCGGAATATCAATACATCCAGCAACTAACCAATTGTCATGGCATTCAACCAAATTGTCCTGGAAGGCGGACTAACGCCCGAACCTATTGTGAGTATCATTATCAGGTATTTTAATAAACATATTTAAAGATATGCAGTCTAAAAGTCATGTGTCTGTGGAAGATTTTAAGCAACAAAGTATTTAACCAAAGTTTAAGAATAAGAATATTTATTTAACCAAGCAAAGGGTAACTGTCAATGAAAAATGTTCTTTCCATCAAGCTTCTTTGGGGGAGATATTGTGACAGCTTAGAAGCTTAGATCTCACTAAAATTTTCTCCTTTTGGCAGCATACCTGTGAAAATAGTAACTGAACATTCTGATTTGTTTGCCCCAATGGTACAACTCTTCATCAATGAAAGTATAGATACAAGCAAATTTCCAAAAGAAAGGAGACATTACATCCCTCTTTAAAGATAGTGATGCCTTTGCAAAAAAGAATTACAGGCCTATAGCATTCTTGCCTGCATTACCCAAACTTTACGAAAGAACATTTTCAGGTCCAATTGCTCTTACATGGAAAATATGTTATCTCCCTATCTTTGTGCGTATCGTAGAGGCTATAACGCCCAACATACACTCCTTAGATTGATTGAAAAATGCAGATCTTTCTTAGATATGAAAGGGCTCGCAGGTGCAATTCTCATGGACCTTTCGAAGGCGTTTGATTGTCTGAATCTCGAACTACTCACTGCAAAGGTTGAAACTTACGGTTTCAATAGATCTATTTTTCGAATAGGAAACAGCGAGTTAGGGTTAATGGGTTGTTCAGTTTCTTGCAAGAATCAATTAAGGATGTACCGCAAGGCTCTGTTTTGGGGCCGCTGTTATTTATGTATTTATAAACGACTTTGTCTATTTGCTGGAAGAAATTTGTTGGGGATACGAATCATCAACGTTCCAAGCAATGGTCATCCTCCAAAAAGGAGACCTGTGACCATGCGTAGAAAGCATGTTTGGTTTATGAAGGGATTATGGGTGGAGAATCCAACCACAATCCAAACAATGATTAGCAAGGAAACAAAGAGATTCTCGCGCATGGGAATAAGTTCCCCGGCCGTTGATCTGCTTTGAATTTTACCACCATAACAAAAGGCTTAGACAAAAGGGGCAGTCCTCGGTGTCCTCAACAAAAATTGAGATTTGCAATTATGCTGATGACACAATTGTCTATGTGTACGGTCGTGAAATAGAAAATGTTAGTTATAGCGTTGAAACAGATGCCCAAGGGTGCATATTGGTGCAACTACGATAACAAATCTATTAAAGAAATACTGTTGGTTGCAACGCTGGATAAGAACCTTGATTTCAAGAATCATATAAACACACTTTGTAAAAAAAAGCTGCACTTGCACGTATTTCAAACTACGTGGTTGTTGAGAAACTGAAGATTATGATGAACGCTTTTATTATTTCTATGTTTAGCTATTGCCCACTTGTTCGGATGTTCCATCATAGGTTACTTGATAAGAAAATAAACAAAATCCACGAAAGAGCCCTAAGAATCGCATACAAAGATAGTTGTTCAAATTTTGAGGATTTATTGACAAAAGCAAACACTGTGTCAATTCACCATGAAATATTAGATTTGCTTGGTACTGAAATTTTTGAGACTCAAAGGAATTTTAATCCAAGTTTCATGAATCAAATCTTCGTGGAGAAAGATATTCCATGCACCCTTCGTAGTGGAAGAACTATTTGTCATCAAAACCAGACACGACAGAGTATGGCATTGAGAATGCATTTTTCCAAGCAATGCCATCTTCCATAAAAGCGTCCCAGACATTGAATTGTTTTGAAAAAGGAACATTAAAAGCTACGATTTAGATTGCAACTGTAGATTACGTGAGCGATATGTAAAAAATATGGGGTTTCTATAGTTGTAGATTGATTGATATCCTTATAAGCTAGATTTAATTTCATTTTTAACATGTATTTAAGTTTTGGTTGGTGTTATTAATCACCATCCGCTAGACGAGAAGACAACCTTAAGGGGCCGATTACATGGAACGGGCTAGCCCGGTTAACCGAGATGAAGGTTTTCACCCGGGATCCCGGGGTCAATAGAATTTACAATGCTTCGTATATTTTCGATTATATGGCAAGCGGGCTGGCCCGGTTAGCCGAGATCCCGTCTGCTGCCTACCGGGCTAGCCCGGCAAAACTGGCTGAGAGTTGCACATTTTTCTCATGTAATCGATTTCAGACCGGGCTGGCCCGGCAAAGCGGGCTGAGAATTCTGCAACGCATGCGCTTTATGAACAGATTATACTATCATGGCGCCAAATATTTTACAGCCCGGGCTGGATTTCTCCATGTAATCGTTTTGATCATTTCAAGCCTCTTGGGAGAGCCAGCCCGCTTAACCGGGCCAGCCCGTTCCATGTAATCAGGCCCTAAATAAAGAAATTATTATGTTATTATCTATCATATCATTACAGGCAGATGCCATTACCTACACTGCACTGAAGAAGACTGGACACCATGGACAGTATTGCAGAACGGTGCTGTTTGTCCGGAAGAAGAAAGATCGAGACGACACAAAGGAACGTCTATGTACAAAGGAGCGCACAATAATTGCAATGGCATATTACCACAGTCGTGTCCGAATCCACGGACAGAGAAGCGGACCAAACGTATGGCATTTTGAAATATTTTCTCATAATTATCGATCACCTTGATCAAAACTGAGATTGCCTAAACGGACTATTTTGTTTTCGGTCATTGGCCGTTGGAGGCGGAGGATTTCCTTGTGCTTACGATTGCGAATTCCAACATCTTTACAAACGTAACTGTTATCGGATTGGTAAATTTAAGTATCGGATCGGATCGGATCGGATCGGATCGGATCGGATCGGATCGGATCGGATCGGATCGGATCGGATCGAACTGAATGAGATTTCTTTTATTTCATTTCATTCATTTCGTATTCTTTGCACCGAGTTAAGTATACAGTTACAATACTGAATTCCAAACTGCCCTGTAAAATAACAAACAATATATTAGTTACAGTACAAACTATCTACTCATCGAAGTTGACCAGCTCCAGAAACACCTGCAGAAGCTACCACTGAAGAAAAAGACCCAATAGAACAATAAAAAGCTACTCGAGGCAACCCTCAAATTCATTCATGCTACAGAACGCTTTTAAATGTTCCATTGCTGCAAAGTCCCATAGATAAGCACCTACTTTGTTTTCAGTTTCATTGTATATTCGTAGCCAATATTTATTTTAGCTTAGTTATTTTCCTTTGTATTTTAGTTTAACATTGTGCATCTTTATGTATTGGCCATGGGGTAGTCATTGTCTTTTGCTCCTCATGGTATCGTACCCGTATTGTTGTATAGTAATTAGATAGTATGGTAGGACGTATTGATGTATTGTAATACTTTATATGAAGAGAAAAAAAGAAAGAAATTGACACGTATGCATAAAGATCAAAATAGAAGCTAAAGAAATATGTAGTAAGACGAAGATTTTTTGCTGATTCTACATGCGGCTTTGAATCGATTTAAGGTGGGCGCTGTCTTAACGCTAAGATTAATCATTCTCCTCTGAAAGGAAATCACCTTTGGCCATTGGAAGTTTTTAGTAGAGGCAGCTTTAGAGCTTGAGGTCCCTATTAGTATTACGAAGGTCTCTAATACCAGTACCTCAGTCTGACAAACTTTCGAAAACAAGGTGGAATCGAGATCGAGAGTTCAAACCAATCCACAAATCAATGAGTACCAATCCGATCCGAAACGAACAATTTCAAACGAAGCAAAAATTTGCACGAAACAAAAAATGTGCAGATACCTCTGTTAAGAACATACACAGGTCAAACAGCATTTTCTTATCGAGGAACAAAATTATGGAATGAGCTGAATACGGAGATTAAATTGGCACCGTCCCTGGCTACCTTTAAAATATCCATATGAGAGGTACATTTTGTTTTTCTATTTACTTTTGTGATGCTCGATATCATAAGTATAGCATATAAGCTATATCTAAATATTGTACATATTGTAATTTTCTTTAATTTAGGCTTTCCTGTTTTTGCACAAATCAATTTTGTAAAACAGTAATCCAATACTGAAATCTGTAACATGTATAAATATTTAAAAATGAAATGAAATGAAATGCACACCTCAAATTGAAAGCAACAACAATACTCAAACAATTCCCATGATTTTTTTCAGCTGTTACATGTCCTGCAGTAGTGAGTCCTCACCGTGGAACCTTAGTTGGAGAAGCTTGCAATGGGGATAAAAGTGCATGTGGTTCGACGTGTGCTGTGGATTGTGACCGTAATTTCCCCTTACAAGGGAATAGATATATCACATGTCAAGCATCAGGACAATGGAGTGGATCTCTTGGGATGTGCAAAGGTATGATATGCGATGGATTTTCATTCATGTTCTTTTCCATCTGATGTTTTTGCTTCTCGCTAGTTAATTGGGTCATCTGAAGATGTTTTCCTGACAAGCTTATTTCACTAGATTCTAATGTAGCAGAAATCGGTATTATGTGGATGATTTCTTGATTATGGTTTCATTACGATGGTCAGAAAATGTTCACCATAATGAAGATTCTAATGAAGATACTACAGGGAGAGTCAATAAAAAGAATCCCCATTTGAAAGGTCACGCCTCTCTGGATATCGATACGATGATATCGGCAAATATATAGTTTAATGGTAGACATGTTCAAATCCATCTTAAAATTTACCTGACTGAAATCGGCCACTCCGTTCTGAACTAATGAGGGATTTTCTTGAGAAAGCCTCATCAAGAAACCAACAAAAAATGCCCAAAATCACAAACAAATGTCGCTAACATTTCTGCCTGACACGGGCCTTACAGCAATGACTTCTGAACGCTTTTGTATAGGAATCATTCGTCGTACATAGCCGATTGCTCGTGGCCCATGTCCGAAGCCGCCAAAGCCTCATTTTTACGGACCAATCAGACGGCTAAGAAGCGAAGGAGACAAAAGACACCCGTGAAGATTTTTCTAAATTTTACCTACCTTCATAAAACGCTACCTGGACAAAAAACTGCTTGAGATTTCCCGAATTTTTTCAAAGCAATCTACTCTCCAGATGCTTGGGTGTGCAAGTTTGCCGGTTAAAATATCTCCAAGATTTTGCTCGTCACGTCTACTGTCTCCCGTTCTCGGACAAGAGTTTCGGCGAAGATCGTACCGTGTCCCTGGCGGAATCTGTGTACGCCATCCGCCAAGACTTGCGCCAGTTTCTTTTGTCCTCTTGTTATTTCTATTGCTTAACTGTCCTTCAGAGATCTTTGGGTGAAGGGGGTTCAATTCCAGACTGGTAGCGGGTGATTCAATATGAAAGCAAACATTTTTCAAAATCACCAAAATTGGATTATGTTACCGTTCATACAAATTTCATTTCTACTCCTTTATATGACAGATCGAATTAGTTTTGGAATTATCTTTATTTTCTTCTGAAGGACAAAGCACCGCGAATTGAAAAGCCACCTTTTGAGCCATTCTTTAAAATCGTAATTTTTCACAAAAAGCAATTTTTTGCAATTTCATATGAAATTTTGATTCCTGGATGATAAAAGACACAGGCAAACAAACTGAATGTTTTGATGGATCAAAATGCAATCTCATGATCCACTGCAGCAGTTCAAGAGTCTGCATCAAAACCAGGTAGCTCTCAAAAGCAGCAACTCTCACAAGCGCTGAATTAGAAGTACCGGGTGTCCCAAAAAAAGTACTCCCGTTTGAAAAATTACCAAAATTTGATTATACGGCCGATCTTCAATTTTCTTTTTTTGTCAAGTAGATCAAAGACCAAATTATTTTCCTATACATAGCTGATCTTGAAAATGGTTTAAAAATGAGCAAATTTAGCTCTTTTTAGGGCTACCTGGTTTTGAATCATACTCCAAAAAGCACTGATGATTGCCAAATCATTTCCTTTGTGTGTGTAAAACTTCTAGTATGGTCATAAATGACAGAAATAAATGCGCACTATCATTGGAGACTTCAATGATGATAAAAAATCTGAAAATTTTGACTCCTAGGCAAGACTGAGTATTTTGCTAAAAAACTATAGCTTAAANAATTTTCTTTTTTTGTCAAGTAGATCAAAGACCAAATTATTTTCCTATACATAGCTGATCTTGAAAATGGTTTAAAAATGAGCAAATTTAGCTCTTTTTAGGGCTACCTGGTTTTGAATCATACTCCAAAAAGCACTGATGATTGCCAAATCATTTCCTTTGTGTGTGTAAAACTTCTAGTATGGTCATAAATGACAGAAATAAATGCGCACTATCATTGGAGACTTCAATGATGATAAAAAATCTGAAAATTTTGACTCCTAGGCAAGACTGAGTATTTTGCTAAAAAACTATAGCTTAAAATAAAGTTTTCAACGTGTAAATTTCCTACCTTGCTGTATCAAAAGGAAACATTTTATCATCTGTGAATATTTTTGGGTCTTTGACAAAGCAATTCAAAAAGAAAATTTCATCAAAAGTTTTATAATCAATTTTTGGTGATTCATTAAACAGGAGTACTTTTTTTGGGACACCCAGTAGAATTTGCAAGACCTATTTAATTTTCATTGTGTTTATTTTATATTTTTTCAGTAATTTATTTCAAGTGGGCTGGAAGAAATTCTAGCTATTTAAAGCTAATTTGAGCTCACTATGCATGACGCATCCAGGCATGGGACCCCTAGTTTAACGTCCCTTCCGAAAGACGGCGAGGTGAGATGGGCCTCCTAGAAGATACCCATCTGGAGTTCGACCTCACTCGACCGAACTTCAGTCACCTGATAGAAATTGTATTAGCTGCTCGGCCACTGCCAACAGTTAATTTTAACTTGGCCACAAATGCACCAAGAGGAATTTTTAATATTGGCACCATAATCAAATTTTGATGATTTTGAAAAAAAATCATTTCTTTTGGTCACCCGGAAAGAAGGTGAACTTGTTCCACGTTGCAAAATACATGCATATGAGAATGTTCATAGACTTATGACGATGAGTCCCTTGTATCCCAGCAGTAAACCTTGCTCGACTGGGACTCATAATGAAACAATGAAAAAGCTGACCCTGTAATATGCATTCATCAGTCGAATTATGTTGGAATCACGGCTTCCAATCTCGAATCACGGCCTCTATCTGGAATCTCGTCCGAATTTTATGTCTCGTTCAATTCCTACCCTGACCATCCCCCCCCCCCGGGACACCCCCGGGCATTTGCACGAAAAATATTGCCGGCCCCCGGGCATTTGACCGTAGATTTTTCCTCGGCCCCCGGGCATTTGAATAGCATTTGACTAGAACGGGAGCTTTCGCTTATACAGTAACTGGAAATATGGCACTTTCTCATTGCCCGGCCCCCGGGCATTTGACCACCGATTTTTCCCCGGTCCCCGGGCATTTGAGCAAGGAATTTTTGTTGACCCCCGGGCTACCCGGGTGGGGGGGTGGTCAGGGTAGGAATTGAACAAGACATTATCACTTGTTCAATCGAATAAAAAGTTGTATCATAGCTGCCATCACTATAGCAATTTGCAAATCTCGCAATCTGATTTGTACTCTAGGAAGCCGAGAGCTTGGTCCTAAACAGGGTCAGATTTGTCAGGGTAATATCATGAGTCTCTGTTGACCGAAGTGCCATCATCAAGTCAAAGAGCACATGGAAACAAGGGACTCCATGTTATAAGTCCTGAATGTCCACTCTGTATCGTATTTTCAATAATATTTCTTAACTTTCATTCTCATTCTATTGATTTTTTCTGTAGATTCCATCAAACCAACAATAATTTGTCCGTCTTCGCAACCGAAGGCGAATGTTGCAAATAAGAATTACGCTTTGGTAGAACTTCCTGATGTTCCATGTAGCGACAACAGCCAAACGTGTACTGTGACAATTAGTCATAAATCACCCGTTAAAGTTACTGTTAAAACTCCAATCAAAGTCACATTTACGGCAACCGATCCTTCAGGAAATTCAAGATCATGCTGGATTAACCTGGTTGCTAAAGGTATAAATTTTTAATTCATTCTACAGGGTGTCCCAGAAAAATTGTTCGACGTTTGATTAAATGTTAAAAACTAACGATCAAATGTGCAGGCTCCTGGTTAGATAACCCTGTTCCTAAGATTTTAAATCAATTTTAGAAGCCAGAATCTTGCGAATCCGCTAAGAATTCAGGGAGCTACAAGCTTTTCAAGTTCCAATTTATGAGAAAGCTGAAACCAGACGCCCCTAACTGACTAAAAGAAGACTGTCCAATGTTTCACCTCTCGTCGATATCGTAGCAAACCAAATAGGACTTCCAAAGTTATTTAATTCTTGTAACCGTTGCCAAAGGTTACTTCAAAATGCAAGTATCTAAAAATATGGAATGAAAACTTAATCAATGAGAGACGGGGCCATTCCAAATTGTGTTCGACAGGATTCATCCAACCATCCATGACCATGATTCAATGTTATAGAAAGCTTGTTTATCGAAAGTGCTTTTGAAATTCCATTTGATTTTCTTTGAATAAACGAGATTCCACTTTCACAAAATGTGCAATTTAGGGGCGTCTGGTTTCAGCTTTCGCACAAACTTGATCTTCGAAAGCTCGTAACTCCGCGAATATTTTGCCGATTTGCTAGCTACTAGTGTCTAAAATTAATTCAAAATCTCAGCAATATGGTTATCTTAACATGGAGCGCCTTCAGTATTTCCTTATTTTTTAATATTTAATCAAACTTCGAACAATTTGTTTGGGACACCCTGTACTGTACCAGGTGAGTAAAAATACAGTTGACATGTTTTGCGAGCTGTGGAATTAAAAGTACACGACCAATATTCAAAACTGAAATATTGATCTGTCAGTCGAAGCCTAACATGTAACATAGATCCGAAAATTTTGTCAAGTAAAATCATGCATCTTTTAAATGGGAACGAGGATTCCACCATTCCACGATCGATTCTGGTCCATTTTTTACTTGCCATTGATTGCTGCCGAAGGCAGCCTTACCATTCTTAATCAATCAGAAAGCGAAATTAGTCTGCCGTCAGCCTATGTAGACAGGGCAGCTCACGGCTGCGGTTTGCGGGCGCGCGGCTTGTGAGCATTTATCCAACAACCAACAAAAGTTCTCCAACAAGAGATAATGAGTTCTTCCTACGTACGTAACTACCGAACTACCTTACCACGTCAATGGACGACAAAGGTTTATTTCTGACAATGCAGAGCTCAATATTACGGACCACGAAGCCATGGACTACAGAACTACGGAACCAAGAGCCTTGGACTCAGCAACTAGAAACCGGCGGAGGAGAGTAACTCAATATTCTAAATCTTTTACCTTTTGAACCATTACCCAACTATAAATTCAAATATAATACACGTTTCCTTAGTGATAATCATTCAATTAATTTCTATAAAAATTAACTTCGCTACAGTCGCATTTGGTACAATACTAATCGGCAGCACTCGCTGACTGTTGTTATATCTAGTCTAAATTCTATTTCTGAAACTGACAGAAATATCTATGGAATTTAAATTTCAACGGGAAGTAAATTAATCATTTGAGTTAGCTTTTGACTAATAGATCAACGTCTCAGTTTTGAATATCGGTCGGGCACTTTTTATTCCACAACTCGCCAAACTTTTTAACTTTTTTTACTAACCTGGTGTATTTCTTGCATCAAAGTGCTGATATTTTACTTTATTTAGTTGTTCAAAGTTAAAATTGAGATAATGTACATTAAATGTATTGTAACTCAGGCGAGACTAACGCTTTGAATGCAGAGAAGGTATGGGCCATTTTGATTCAGGTCTGAGATTGTTCTAAAGTTTAGCCTTTTGCCCATGCTTTCAACATGTCTCATCATTTCGAATTATATCTGATTAGGCAACAGTGCAATGTTTTGGAAGTTATAAACTTCTTACGTCGAAAAATCCATCTACCGGGGGAAGAAAAATCCATTTACCGGGGGAAGAAAAAGCCATCTACCTAGGGAAGAAAAATCCATNAAGAAAAATCCAGCTAACGGGAAAAGAATAAGGCATCTACCGGGGAAAAAAAAATGCATCTACCGGGGAAAGAAAAATCCATCTACAGGGGCAAGAAAAATGCATCTACCGGGGAAAGAAAAATGCATCTACCGGGGGAAGAAAAATCCATCTACAGGGGAAAGAAAAATGCATCTACCGGGGGAAGAAAAATCCATCTACAGGGGAAGAAAAATCCATCTACCGGGGGAAGAAAAATCCATCTACCGGGGGAAGAAAAATGCATCTTCCTGGGGAAGAAAAATCCATCTACCGGGGGAAAAAAATCCATCTACTTGGGGAAGAAAAATGCAAACAAACAAGCAAATAGACATATTTGTTTAATAACATATTTTTTGATAAACTTTTTTTTCGCATATCTGAAAATTGTTTTTGCGCCCCCGTTGGCCGACCAATTAGCGACATTTCCACTCACGACAATGTCTCTGAATTAATTTGGTTCCATTCACAAATGAAAAAAGCATCGTTACGGTGAACAAAACAACGAATTTGTTGTGAATATTTTGAAATATTGAAGTTATTTTTGCATAGCTACAATCTTGGCCAAAAGAAGTTGGGACATAGGCAAATTTCAGTGTCTTCATGATGTTTCCTAAAATATCGAGGAGAAAACATACGTTTAGAGCCTCCTAATCCCCCCTCCCCCCTATTTCAATGTTGAGAAGGTCGAAAGGCGTTTGATTCAAGCAACTTTGAAACGGAGGGAGCGGGGGGCACGTAGTCAAAGACCGAAGTAGTGCAATTTTGTGACTTGTCCCAAGTATTTTGGCCAAGGTTGTAGTAGAATTTCAAAGCTGATAACGTGCTGTCTCTTTTGAATAGATGTGGAACCGCCAAAAGTCGAGTTCTGTCCAAAAGATATGATTGTTCAAACATTTACCAAGAAAGCAACAGTCATCTGGAAAGAGCCAACGTTTACTGATAATGTTGACGATTCCGTGTCAAGATCACCAAATTACCAAAATGGTCAAGAATTTGCAGAAGGATCTTATGACATCAGGTATACCGCTGAAGATTCGTCACTCAACAAAGTTACTTGCGAATTCAAAGTCCAGGTTTCAAGTGAGTACAAATTACAACGTTGGTGCTGAAATTTCTTAAAGATCAATTGCTAACCATGGCTCTTTGTAGACTAATTACATGTCGCAGTTGCACCCCTTGATAAACTGATGATCGCTATAACTACGACTCGTTATTTTCTATATCCACTAGATGATTACAATATAAATTTACAAGCTACATTTCTTTGCAAAATTAGTACACACGCATACAATACTACTGGAACGATACCCCGAGGAGCCAAAGGCTATGACTACCCCGAGGGATGTCAAGAGTATAGGGCTCGAAACTTTGCAAAAATTTACAATAAAATTTGTAAAATGTCATTGCCGCATCCTTTCAACTGAATTGATCGAAGGGAACTTAATTATTTTGAAAACTACAGCATTTTAAGTTTTATGAAAGGTGTATGAGATTCTAAGCTGATTGAGCAAAATCAATATGACCATTACAAGAAATACTCAGTTTTTGAAGGTCTACGAGATGGTAGCAAGCAGAGGTCTGTAGCTTTTATGGTTTACCATTTAGCAATTTAATGACGTCACAACTTCAAAACTAGCGGAAATTTTTAAATACTGTAATGCTGAAAATAAGGATGATATCAAAAATGCTCTTTCTAGCATAGGTTCCAAATCTTTAACTCAGCGTAAAAAGGTGGGTGTAAAATTCAATGATCTATTTCTTCTGATTAAATGGCTTGGAAGAAACTTTAGATACTTATCTATAAATCTACCGTTGGACTTTCCAGAAATTTTGAATATTTTTCAAAATTATTGCGTATTTTACATTTCGTGACGTCATCAAATTTCTAAATCATAAACCAGATGAGTGACAGACTTTTGCTTGATACCATATTGTAGGCATCCATAAACTATAGTTCTCTTCGAAATTACTTCCATGTTGCGTCAAACGGTTTAGAAATTACGATGGCTTTAAGTTTTTTGAAAATTTTTCTTGAATTCTTGAAAAGGAAGAAAAACACTCTAATTCTTAAACTATTTAAGATTTCAGAAAAGTCCAACGGTAGAGTTATAGAAAAATAGCTAAAGTTTCTTTGAAGTCATTCAGTGCAAAGAAATAGGTCACTCAATTTTACACCGGCCTTTTTAAAGATTTGGAACCAATGCTGCTCTTTCTGGGATTATCGTGAATTTCATGAAGTTCTCTTTGATCAATTCAGTTGAAAGAACGGGGCAATAACACTTTACACGAATGATTTCGAATTTTTGCAAATATTGGAGCCCAATGCTGGCTGATGTCTACAGTAAAAACCCGCGCATAAGAGCCTGGTGGATTAAGAACCTACAGGCTGAAATTTTGCAATTAAACCCCAATTATATAAGAACCCATTCAGCCTGGAATTTCAAATAGGTTCTTATCTTTAGAGAGCAGAAGTTCTCTTATTCACAACAGAAGTTTGTGAAAGAATAAAAAATGTTTAAATTACCTGCTGAGAAGCTTTCGAAAGATTTTCTCTGGATTATATAAACATTTCTGATTCTTCCACAAATTTCTGTCGGGGATATATCTCATAAACTCAACTAATGTGAACTGACAGTAAATAATAGGCTTGAAGTTTGAATCTGAAGAAAAGAAATTCCTGAAAGCCATGAATAAAATAAGAACAAATTTAAGAACCTGAACAGCCTCATTTCCCACTAAATACCCAAAACATAAGAACCTAGTTAGGCTGACTTGCAAAATTGTAGGTTCTTATACGCGGGTTTTTACTGTAGCGTATTCACTTTGAAGGATGTCAGTCACCTTAACATAAATCTCTATCAAACTTTTCTCATCTCTGTCTAAAGATCAAAGGCTTTTCTTTTTTGTTCCTTTCCGTTGTGATTTTTCTTTTGCATTTCATTCCTTAGTTAATTATAAGTGTCACTCATTGTGGGAACTCGCTGACTACGTGCCCTTTCCTGCAATGAGTGGCACAGTAGTTGTATTGTTGCATGTTTCTGTTTTAATTGATATATATATAAAAAAAAAATTCTGATGACTAAAACTTTTAAGATTTAATCGACAACTCAATATTACAAACATTTCATACTCTAAGACTCATCTTCATATTTTTAGGAATAAAATGTCCTTTATACGATCCTCCAAAGCATGGTGCTTCAGCGTGCAATGTCAAGAAGGATGGTGTCGAAGAGGTTTACATCTGCACAGCTGCGTGCAAAGCAAAGTACTGGTTCTTGCAAGGCGAGGGTATACCTAAGCAGTATGACTTTTACGTTTGCGGAGAAGATGGTGGCTGGAAAGGACAGAATCAATTTAGTATGACAAACCCTGGTGCTAATGCATTCTTAGAACCAATTCCAAAAGGCATAACTCCTTGGCCTGATTGCTCTGGTATGTTTTGAAATAGTCTTCCTTCATTTTTAAGCAGTCTGTGCTTGATTGCATGCTGATCGGTGGTGAATGGTTCTTCAGTCCCGGGTATTTTTGCCATACGTCTCAAATGGAAGACAGATCTAAGTTATGTGGCAAAAATTATAGATTCCTTACTGTAGTTGAAGGATTTTCTACAGTACAGCATAGGTTCAAGTCTTAGATTTTGTAATTGGCTATTACGTAGTGAACACTATGAAAGTAACTTGAAGTACTGGGTTTGAACCCGAAACGTCGTACAAAACAACGCACTGTTCAAGCACAATTATTTAAACTGTATTTGTTTATTTGGAACTTGAAATACTTTGCTGCAGTTCTACCGTGAGCTTTTTCCATATCTTGATTATTTGCAAAATAACAGCGTTTTCTACCGGGTGCTTAAAAAAAGAACGCCAACCGTTTCAAAGGCTACTACTCCCTAAAAATATAAGCAATAGCATTTTTGCAATATTTGATGTAATAGCCAGTATGCTCAATTATATTTGGAATTATTTCTGGCTTAAATCGGTCGCCCCGTTCAGATTTTACTAGGGATTTTTTCGAGAAAGTCCCTTCGAGAAGCCTTAAAAAAGATGTGCTAAAATCACGAACGACTTTCCAATGTATTTTTACCTTACAGCAATGACTTGAGCACGCTGTAGCACGTGCAATCCTCTTGGGAGGATGAACAAGTCTTCCCCCTGGTATGAATACCTTATTCTCCGCAGAGAATAGAATACATGAATACATAAAAATGTCATAGTTGATAGGAAGGAAAACATAATAATAATAATAATAATAATAATATATAATAATAATTAATTTCTTTAAGGTTGGCGTGGTATATAGCACTAGGCTAATTAATGCCAACCATTATCGATACAAAAGATGTGTAATAATGATAATCAACCTAAATATAACCTAAATTTACAATAAAATCCTTACATAATCTACAGTTGCATGAAAAATTCCAAAACTTAATTTCCCTTTTAAAATTCCCTACAGATCGGGACTTTTTTATATGCAATGGCAAATCTCGCCAGAGATTTTGCCCCAGGAAGCTCACAGTTTCTAGCCCATAGGCTGTAGTCCTAGGTTTGCGTGCATAGATGTTGCTCGTAACTCTTAAGTTGTAATGTATTTCTCTCTCCGCGAAAATTTCTCTCATAAAACAAGGATTTAAATACATTCTTGTTCGGTAAATTTCAGTGACAAGCAACTGTAGATTTCGTTGATGAATGGAGACTGAATGGTCTGTAATTAACAGTTCTTCAAAACTGGAGGTCCGATCATGATACGCTATTCGCAATGCTCTTTCGTGAATAGAGTTAATTTTTGCGTTAACTCGTCTATCGTGAAACATCCATATCAATGGACAGTAGCTAAACTGTGACATTACGAAAGCCCTCATGACAATCTTAATTTTTTCTTCTGGCATATACGTTGAGGCCCTTGCAAGAGCATGTAGCTTCTGGCTTTCTGGCTGACAAAGGAAATTCACTCGTTTTTGCAGATTCTCGATAGGGACTTCCTGCAGAAAATCTCCCATATCCACGGGAAGGAATGGCTGATTAAAACTGGGTAAATTGCTGAGCCTAATTGAACATATGCGCAATGAAGCAAGACAGTTTCTAATATAATTTCTTTAATATTCAGGGAGCTGTAATTTTCAAATGCCGGCCATTTTTTTTTTTTACTCACCCGGTATCTAATGACGGACTTCAGCTGCATGATGCCATAACCTTGTCGCAAAAAGCCAGATTATGTTTGTAATTAGGGTTTGTAAAGGTGATTTCCTGTTTTCTATTGGGTGATTCCCTTCATTTTGTCTATTTTCTAGAGGGTGATCCCCCATCTGAAGCTAGTAAGCCCTTCACAGTCGTCGGAGGTTCCTGCGCAGCAGCTGATGTTGCCACGCTGAAACTTAACTTCGTCAGTGCAATGACCACCGACATGTTCATCCAAAATCTTTACTGTCAAAACAATAAACACTGCGTTGTGAAGAACATCAAAGTTTACTGTTCCAGTGTGAAGAAGAGGAGTACTGGCTCATCATACAATGCAGTCCATATATCTTTTGAGTTTTATGTGCAAGATACAGCACCAAGCACAGATCAAAATACAGAGATTGGTAAAATGACTCAGATCATGAACAGTATGGGAGGCCTTGCTAAAGAGGTTAGTATACTTGAGTTAACCCCAGATTTCATATAGGTTTCAAATCCTTAACTTGGTGTAAAGAGGTGGTTGTAAAATTATATGACCTATGTCTTCTGATTGAATGGCTTGAAGCAAACTTTAGATAATTTTCTATAATTCTACTGTTGGACTTTTCAGAAATTTTGGATATGTTTCGAAATTACAGCATATGCTATATTTCAGCTAATGCGAGGATGTGACATCATTAAATTTTTAAATCATAAGCCAGAAGAGCGATAGACTTTTGCTCGATACCATATTGTAGACATCCATGAATTATTGCATCAAGCAGTTTAGAAACTACGATGGTTTTAAGTTTTTTTGTGAAATTTTGTTAAATTCTTGAAAAAGAAGAAAAGCACTAAAATTCTCAAATGCTGTAACCAATTTGTAAGGCTTTTACATCCATAATTTTACGGTAGCTCCAACTTAATGTTCAAAATTTATCTTGTTCTGATTGTTCAAATAATTGCTCAAAGTTTCAGCTGTGTTTTTTCCTTCTGAAATTAGGAATTAGCCTAAACCCCTATTTCTTGATATGCCCAAAGACGGCTAAAAATGGCCTTCTCAATTTCATGTCGATTTTGACTTTTTGATGCCCAGCATTGTTTGGAAAAGCATGATTGCATTCTAACAGTTGCTGTATCACTAGAATATGCCTGTGTGAAGCAAAACATCGTTTACCATTTTAGTAATTGGGAAATGGATGAAATTGAGCCACTCACTAATAAGTTTTAGCCAAAGTTCCAGAAACTGGTTTTCAGGAATTCTTCACTTCACTTCATATTAATATGAATGCATTTTCAAAGTCAAGTTACACCCTCAGTTTGGTAACGGGGTTGAATCATTACAAGTTCGTAGTTATAGCTATTAATAGACTGATGGACGCTATAACTACGACTCGTGGACTTTCACATTGAAAATTAGGACAGTAGAGTGCTCCAGGCAATGGCGCATGAGCCGAAGTTGTCGGCTCAAGCCTCAGATGATAAAACGCCTCAAAATCCAAGTTTTCAGTGACGTTAGCAATGAACAAAAGCCACAAGTACAACAAACCTTTCACTTTCAACCAGAATTTCCTCATTTCGAAGGCCATTTAGTTTCCGTGAGTCTTCATCACAGCAATGCAAATTTCCAACTGGCAAACATTGCCAATTACTACAAATTAACCTCGCTTTAATGCAAATAGAAAAATTGGTGCCCTCTTTGTTTCTTTTCGTCCCAATGTTTCATGTGAAAGTCCCAGTTTAAGCAAAAATTATGTTGTTGTCGTTGTTGTCATTGTTGTCGTTGCGATAACTGGGACTATTTCGTGAGTCTAGGTAACGGAGTTGTAATTTTCAAATTGGTCTTACGGTTTTTTTTAGTACGATTTCACAAAGTGTGGATACATTTTCTTGCTCACCCGGTATCTGATTTGGAGAAAGGGCATTTGAAAAACTCAACAAATGTGCGTCAATTTCAGCTTCTGAACAAGATATTTTGATATTTTGGTTTCTCAAGAGATTTGTATTTTTTTATAAGAAACCGTTTGCAAGAAACTCAGCTTTCAAATCAACAAAAAATTAACAGACTCCGAGATCCTTAGAATATTTTCCTTTATCTTTACATTTTTACTGTTGTGTCATTTGAGCTATGTTCACAAGGACACAGGTGGTAAACATGAAGATCGTTGTGGAGCCTATAAAGAGGCTCGTATGACAATCTGAAAGCTGAAAATCTTGATTTTAAGAACCTTTCAGTACTGGCTCAAATTCTTAGTTTCTTAAACAAGGGCAGATTTTGTAGTACAATAGCACGAGTTGCTTTTGTTGACACCTCAATTCAAAGCGATTAGCGATTGCAGATAAAGGAAATTCTCTCAACCAGCAATTCAAAACAAACAAAGCCGCAAAAGTTTCTTTGAAACCCAGGTAGCTACCTCACTCGTTGTGCATTCCAGAAATTGTCTTTAAGGGCAAACATGAGCGTAAATCGAAAGAAGAAGGATGCATCTACACATCTGCCGCGGGCATTTTATTTGTTTGGTTCAAAAGCCGTTTAGGAGGCGATTCAATTCTCTTATTTTTTTGGGTGTTATCAAAACATTTACTGCTCAGCTTCTGGACCAAAGAAATAAATTGCCCGCGACAAATGTGTAGATATATCCTTCTTCTTTCGATCTATGCTCATGTTTGCCCTTAAAAAAATTTCTGGAATGCACAGCGAGCGAGCTAGCTACCTGGGTTTCAGAGAAAATTTTGCGGCTTTTTTTGTTTTGAATTGCTGGTTGAGAGAATTTCCTTTGTCTGTGATCGCTAATCGCTTTGAATTGAGGTGTCAACAAAAGCAACTCGTGCTATTGTATTACAAAATTTGCCCTTGTTAGTTTCTTATGAAAAAATACATGATGTATGTTTTACCTCTTTATGTTTAGGTGAAAAGAATTGCAGCCACTCAGCTGAAAACGTCAGCAGCAAACGTCATGTTGACAGAAAAGGCTGCCCAGCTTGCATGTGAAGATGGATACACTTTCACAGTAGTCAATGGTTCTGGTACAACAAAGGAAAGAAGCAAGTGTGGTAGGTACCAATTGAGCCTGGTTTCCATATGATCGTGTGTTCGTGTCGTGCCCGTCGCTCCCGTCGCTCCCGTCGCTGAACAAGCGTACCAGCGACCTTAGCGACACGAACGATTTAATGGAAACCATCCTTTTTTTGTGAGCAACCGTAAAGACACGAATGGCACCCTGTCGCTGAGATAGAAAAGTTTCTATTACGAGCGACTGCCAGCGATCGAGGGCTTTAATGGAAGCCGCTGTTCAATAAGTCAGCGATCGCAGAGCATGGAAACCACTCGATAGCTCGTGTTGTTCGTGTTGTTTGTGTCGCTGGAGAT
>REGL01001352.1:4175-29416 GCA_004194395.1 Aurelia aurita complex sp. Pacific
ACTATTCTTGCCCCTTTTGTCATCGTAATACTGAAAGTGTCGCACATCTAATGAATGGCTGTAGAGAGTTTCACGACTTTTATAAGAGACGTCACAATCGAATTGCTGACAAAATATTTGAGGTGATCTCAGGAAGTTTAAGTGGTTTCCAGTTTCATGCGAACAAACTTGCAGAATCAATAATAACCGACTATGGTGATGAACTACAGCGTATTACGCATCGTAAACATGAACTTTTTATGTATGTAGGGAATAACGTATGCCTAGTAGACATAAGTATTATGTTAACTGAGCTGTCAGCTCAGACACTAGGGCAAACACGAATTTATAGGTAATCGTTAATTAATGTTAATGCTTGGCGAGAGATACCCTTAGGCATGCACTTTTGCAATCAAAAGGACATGTCTGATACAAACAAATGCCTCGGAAAGATCCATCAATACAGCCCCTTCCTTGCCACCTTCATCAAGGCTAATTTTGAATTTCTCTAAGAGCCTTACGAGAGTATGCTGGGTACTGTAACATTTTCGAAAACCACAGAGAAGTGACTACAAAAAGGGTGTAATATAAACAACTATCTATCTGTTTATCCATTATCCTTTCAAACAGCTCTGATACCGTAGGCAGAACACTAATTGGCCTAAAGTAAGTCCTAGTTGGTCTATTCTTGGGGAGAGATGTGACTACCCCTACCCCTACCCCCCCCCCCACTTTAGCTCATCAGGAAAGGATTAATTATCTATGCAATCATTAAATATTCTCATCAAAGTTTCTACACATACATCAGAATTGGATTTAAGAATTTTAGGAGGAATATTTTTGTGCGTTTGTTGCGCAGGTTGGGTTCCTGAATTGATCGAGTTTTATCTAAATTCAAAAACTCGCCTGTAAATATTGCATCATATTGTATCATATATAAATATATAGATATCGTGTATTATTAGACTAATTAGAACTTAACATATTAATCAAAACTATTTTACTTTGTACTTAATGAGAATCCTTGTTTTTTGTTTTAGTAGGCATGATCATCAATTAGCTGTAATTTAGCTACAATTTTTAACGCCTACTATAAAGAAATGAATGATAGCAATGATAATAATAATAACTGATATTGTACAACGCTGCTTACAAATGCTAAAAGTTGATTCAGGTTCGACGACCCCCTCCCCCCGTCTTTGCTTGCACTGCGCATTGGTAACTACATTATTATGCTGTAGAGAATAATATATCTAGTTTGCTGGGAAAAGCAGGTTGAGAGATATTTGAGTTTACAACTGGGAAGCTTTTATGAGGCACTTTGCATAAAAACTTAGTGTCTACCTGTTCATATTGAATAAGTTGTCAGGATATTGACGGTTGCCGACCTTCTTTACAAATTTGACAAGTAATATTGTTCCTAGATTTTGTCATGCAATAATCGAGACTCACCCGAACAATGTCCAGTCCTCCAATAAGCTCCCCATTTGCATACAGCTGTGGATATGTTGGCCAATTTGAGTATGTCTTCAGACCTACATAGGTATTTAAAATTCATAAGCACTCTAAGTTAAGAGTTGCAGAAATCTGTAAATCCATAAATCAAAAAAATGTCTTAAAATACTGGTATCACAGAAGTTCTGAAGAGTTCAGTTGTATGTACTTAAAAGAAACTGAGAAATTTTTCAACAATTAATGAATTAATGTTCAGCATTATATGAGCCCGGGGGGGGGGTACTTCATTGTTAAGTTGTACTGGACGTGCCGCTCATATGGGTGGGTTTTTTTCATTTGAAATTCTCTACGGATGGGTCTGTTTTTAACGACAATTCTGGTAGATGGGTAGTTCTTTGAGAATTTTCTCATCAATAGGTCCCATAATGATAATCCACACCAATAAAACTGAAATTTTCCTTTGCTTCAAATCGACAAATTCATACAGATGGGTGAAGAATTTTTTTGATATTCATGCAAATGGGCTTGAAATTTTTGAATATTCCGTCATACCAAGGGGTCCTTTTCTCAAAGTCCAGATTCAGGTGGAATCATGTTAAGAATGAAGTACCCCCCCCCCCCCGGGTATATGAAGAAGTCAAATCTCCGGGGCAGTATTGTATCTCCTGTCTGTTTCAATGCACAAATTGCTTTTCCACATTCTAAACAAGGCAACTATCTTTTAATTTTGTTTTCTTTTAGTATCTCCTACCATGCTATGTGGAGATGTAACCAGCCTGTGCACTCGTATAAACGAGCTCCAGGAGCTTACCTTGCCTGATCTCATCATCGGAAAGAATATCGAAGTGACTGTACTTGATATTAAATGTTGCTAGGATATCTGTAATCTGTCTGCTGAAACCTGGTGAAAGAATAAAACAGCTCTTAGTTTGGAGATTATCTCAAAATGACTGCTATTAATAGTGACATAATGCAGGCTTCCGTACATAAAAAACAACATCATAATTTATCAGTATTATGAAGCGTAGCTTGTTATGATAAAAACTGCTGTCAATGCTCTGTCTAACGTAAAACATAGGATCCTTTTGGATGATTACAAAGTCCTTCCTGAGCTAAGCAAGCATAAGAACATTTGAAAATTGATTTCTTCATACCCAAAATTATTATCAATTTCTTTAAAAGTTGGCTAATAAATACAGTAGCTATACTAAAGCTAATCTAGGCCAACTAAAAATTACAATATACATAAATATACATAAATAAACGGTTAAAAGTAGTAAAATAGTAGATACAATAAATTTACAAAATTGAAATACCTTCAGTATAAAAACCACAAATCAGACTGGCCAACCTGCGCCCCTATTGGTCAGCCTGTTGATTCTGACTTCCCTTACTGACCCCCCTTTCAACCACACTGTTAGAAGTCATAAGGTTAAAGTCATAATCCTCAAGATAATGTTAAAATTATAAATCTTGATTTTTTTGTCAATTACTGCCTTGTTGATTTCATTTGTGTAAGGTTTCATTCACGAACTAACTTCCCGTTGTAGTCAATTTCATCATTTTTATCTATCAATAATTTGAAATGTAACCATATCAATTCATGCTTCTTGCAAACCCCTCCTCCCTTAGCTTCATTTTCAAAAATATCTCGTAGACCTCCTNCTGTTAGAAGTCATAAGGTTAAAGTCATAATCCTCAAGATAATGTTAAAATTATAAATCTTGATTTTTTTGTCAATTACTGCCTTGTTGATTTCATTTGTGTAAGGTTTCATTCACGAACTAACTTCCCGTTGTAGTCAATTTCATCATTTTTATCTATCAATAATTTGAAATGTAACCATATCAATTCATGCTTCTTGCAAACCCCTCCTCCCTTTGCTTCATTTTCAAAAATATCTCGTAGACCTCCTTATTCCTTCCCCCGGCACTCACAGTTTAACAATCCTGCTTAGGTTTGCTGCGACGAGATAAGTTCAACCGGGTAACTGCGAAGGCATCGTTATGAATTAAGGGTACGTCCAAATTAGACGCCATGCCAAAGATTAGGCCGTTCAGAACGGCTTGCCTTTGAACTGAAAATTTACCAAGACAAACAAGAAGCTAGTTGTTATATTTAAGTTTAGCTTTCAGAAAGAGTTAATGAACATGTTTATCGTGATTTGCCCAGTTTTAGGGCGTTTCCCTATTTTCAAATCGATTTTGTGGCGAAACCTGACCATTTAGGGCGAAGCCTCTCTACACATTTAAGTTTATGTTTTTTGTATTATAAATGTCTTAATAATGTTTAATATTGTCAAAAACTAATCACCGCAACTGTTCATAAATAGCAGTGTTTTCATTTTCTTCATTCTGTTGACTTTTGACATTCTGTGGATTTTGATGGAAATTTGGGACATTGGCAGTTGCTGGCATACGTGGTTCCATTATAGGTGGACCCAGTTGCCCAATTCATGCCCATGTTTGTGGCTTGAGTGTGAGCATTGCTATGATTTTGAAAACCTGAGGAAGTAGCAGCAGCCATATTTTGTTGCCCAAATATCATGCTGAACAACCTCAACTCGTGCTCTCCCTCCCTTTCATTTCCTTCCTCAAAATA
Organism: Aurelia aurita complex sp. Pacific; assembly: GCA_004194395.1. NCBI lineage: Eukaryota > Metazoa > Cnidaria > Scyphozoa > Semaeostomeae > Ulmaridae > Aurelia > Aurelia aurita complex sp. Pacific. The sequence goes on from REGL01001352.1 coordinate 8,211, forward strand.
CTTGATTAGTCTCTGTTGGGTCATTGTCCAACGTTTGGGTGAGTTTTTTGAGAAGGTCAGTTACAGCTCCAGTTGTCTCCTCCTTCTTTGACCTCTTTTGCATCTTGGTAGGGACAACATTTTCTTTGGCCGGGAGTCTCCTTGTTCGTCTCCATTTTGCGGAGTTGAGGGAACACTGCTACTGGATGATATGGAGAAACTACTTCCCTCCCCTGGACTGGGTGATAGTGAATAGTCTTTTTGCTTCCTGTTGACTGAGCTTGGCTCTATGGCCTGTTCTAGCTGTCAAGATGCCCTTGTTTGAACCAGAGGGAGCAGGTGATTAAACCATTTCCCATACCCTTTGTATTCTTGGAAACGTTTGATCCCCGAGGCTCTTTTCAAGGTTAATGCAGCTTTTTTGCATTCTGAAATACAACGTTTGAACTTCTCTCTGGTTTGGCCAATGTCATATGGAAAATCCTCTCCCTTGAAAGGCAATGTTTCTTTCGTAATATTTTCTCGTCATAGACCCCGTTTTTTGTGGTTTTTACATTAGTAAAAATAAGTTTCTTCTGATAAATTTCACTGTTGCAAATAATGTCAACCAAATCGTCTGTGCAAGCTTCACTCCATTTAGCCTTTCTGCCAACTCTCTTGCCTTTCCGTTTCACAGGCTTAGGCCATGTAGGCCTATCCACTTTCAACGATCATGATTAATTTTCCATAACTCCAACGGCATCTTCTTCATCCTCCTCCTCTCCTTCCCCTGCACAAATACTAAGCAATTCTTTGAATGTTCTCTTACCAGCATAGCATCCTGGTTGGAAGCTCTCCTCACTGCTGTCTGACTCAAATTCTCCGTCATTATCACCCACAAAAGTTGCCATTTTTGCTTTGTAGATTAAGGGAAACAAAAAGCGCGCACTTTTTTCAGCTACTACGCATGCTCAAAGTTTGGAGGCAAGGGCAAACAACGGACCAGACTCGAAATTAATTGGATTTGACTCGACAAAAATCCATCGTCTGAATCCTCGTTGAACTTATGTGACATAATCTAACAGACGACATATTTATCATGGATTTTTTTTTGGATTTAATAAACATGATTGAATTTGACTCGACTGAAATGTGACATATGAATTTAGCCTTAGACATGTGAATGGTGAAAATTAGAAAATGATCACAGTGATGTCGAAGTCCAATTCAAACCAGGGATGAAAATCTAAGAAGCGAAGAAAACAGCAAATAACAGCGACAAATTTGATTTTGCCGGTTCTTACTGTAGCTGAGAAGTGAACCTACAGTAAATATTGGATGCTTGTCTGACATCTCTCCTTTGACATGAGTTCACAGCAATGGTCCTATCAACCATACTCATACAGTTGAACTAAAGGATAGCGGTGTCCATCTGCACAGTAGAGAGCATAACAGTATTTGCTTTTTATCTTGCACTTGTGAAATTCTGATACTGCAGATTTGATGGATATTTCTTATATTTAATGATAGCTATGGAGTTCTTATATTTAATGGACAATTGTCACATTAAACAACTGCCAAAATTTACACTCTTTTCTTCATAATGCAAGAAGGCAAAAGTAAGGAATGGAAAGTGAGCTTTCTTGAAGAAAATGCTTGTAAGCGTACAATGAATATAAAATCTAGGGTGGGGGGCTACCCAATAGAAAGTCCACTGCTACCAACATTTTACATGACTGAGAATGGATTTTTGCCCTAAAGAGGTTGACTTTTTGGAAAATTCCGAACTATCAGGGGCTACCATCCCCCAGTCCCCTGGCTCATATATGCTTATGAGCATGCATGTAGACTTACACAGAGATTCTTGCTCCATAGCAAAGAAGTCAAAGAAACCTGGCAGCTTGATATCAAATTCAAGGAGAGGATTGCAAGAAAGGATCAAGGAGGTGCTTTAAATATTTCTAAGTTGTCATGTTTTAAAACCTGTCCTTATAAAAACAATAAAACTATAGCTTTGTGTCTCAGGTTTCTTGCCATTGACTCTTTAATTCAAGTTATCGTTTTCCATTCTTCACTGTCAATTGGTTGATGTTATTTACTTATGTTTGACCTACTCATTGTTTTAATCAACTTTTTAATTGTTCTAAAAATAATCTGAATGAAACAATATTTTGATACAGTTTGTAGAATTTTGAAATGTGGACCATAATTATAGATGTTCTGATGCTACTCAATGGAACCTCTTGTACAGAAATGTATCAAAATATCGCTCAAACAGGCTCTTTTATATAGCTAAAATGTCTATTGACATATGGATACAGCAGCGTGTATTTTCTTGTGCAGCATTTTGGTAATTACGAAATATTTTCATACTACTTAAAATCTGCCTAACAGGATATCCTTAGTCCAGATTCTTATGTTGAGCTTCTTGAATTTTGAAACAATTGTGAACTAATGTTTTCTGAGATGTGTCTCACTTCACTTGCTGTGATTGTCTTTCACTAGATACCAGTTAATTTTCTACATACAGTATCTCTGCAGCCCCCCCCCCCCNTAAGCGTACAATGAATATAAAATCGAGGGTGGGGGGCTACCCAATAGAAAGTCCACTGCTACCAACATTTTACATGACTGAGAATGGATTTTTGCCCTAAAGAGTTTGACTTTTTGGAAAATTCCCAACTATCAGGGGGCTACCATCCCCCAGTCCCCTGGCTCATATGCTTAAGAGCATGCATGTAGACTTACACATAGATTCTTGCTCCATAGCAAAGAAGTCAAAGAAACCTGGCAGCTTGACATCAAATTCAAGGAGAGGATTGCAAGAAAGGATCAAGGAGGTGATTTAAATATTTCTAAGTTGTCATGTTTTAGAACCTGTCCTTATAAAAACCATAAAACTAAAGCATTGTGTCTCAGATTTCTTGCCATTGACTCTTTAATTCAAGTTATCATTTTCCATTCTTCACTGTCAATTGGTTGATGCAATTTACTTATTTTTGACTTACTCATTGTTTTAATCGACTTTTTAATTGTTCTAAAAATAATCTGAATGAAACAATATTTTGATACAGTTTGTAGAATTTTGAAATGTGGACCATAATTATAGAAGTTATGATGCTACTCAATGGAACCTCTTGTACAGAAATGTATCAAAATATCGCTCAAACAGGCTCTTTTATATAGCTAAAATGTCTATTGACATCTGGATACAGCAGAGTGTATTTTCTTGTGCAGCATTTGGTAATTACGAAATATTTTCATACTACTTAAAATCTGCCTAGCAGGATATCCTTAGTCCAGATTCTCATGTTGAGCTTCTTGAATTTTGAAACAATTGTGAACTAATGTTTTCTGAGATGTGTCTCACTTCACTTGCTGTGATTGTCTTTCACTAGATACCAGTTAATTTTCTACCTACAGTATCTCTGCAGCCCCCCCCCCCACCTACCTACATATGAGCGTACCCAAAGTAAATTCTTAACAAATATAAACCAAGCTTTTAAGGCGTTCAAAGTTTATGTAAATATACTGCAGCTCCAAATTTGATTAGTATGAGAGGTAACAAAACGCAAAGATTTCCCCATTCCTCAGTAAACTAACATATATACAGCATTTGCTTTTTAAAAAGCTCATCCAGGGTGTTCTCTCCTTAACAGGAGGTGATTGAAACTGAGATTGTCATGCCAGAGCTGCAAGCTGCTGCATGTTGTGATAATGCTGACAAGGCTGTGGATGATAGTTTGAAAAAAATTATGAATTTATTGAAAGTGGAAGTGAAGATAAAACAATACCATCAGATAAATGGATGAAAATTGGTACGATAGATCTTACATATGAAGACAAAAAAATCCTTGAGTCTAAGGATATGTGGCTCAATGACAAAATTATAAATGCAGCACAGGTTCTCTTGAAGGCAAAGGTTCCCTTGATTGAAGGATTCCAGGATACCCTCCTCCAGAAGAAACACGATTTTGAAGTAATGTCTGGGGAATTAATTCAAATCATAAATAAGTCAAACAGTCATTGGTCGACACTATCAAATCTTGGCATACAACAACATGGCACCATCTGAATCTATGACAGCTTAAACTCTCCAACAGTGAATGAAGAAGTCCAAGACATAATTGCTTCTCTTCTTGTAAGCCGTAGCTCGGTAATAACTGTGAAGATCGAGTGAGTGCAACAACAGCCTGACGCCTCTAACTGTGGCTTGTTTGCAATTGATTCTGCTACCCTTGCATGCTTTGGACAAGATCCAAGGTATCAGCAATGCAAGCCTTTGAGGTATCAGCAATGAGAAAGCACCTGCTGACATGCATGGAGAAAAGACATATTGACCTCTTTCCAGTCAATGAAATCTGTCACACGACACATTTGGACACCTTGCACATATTCAGAGTCTACTGTGTTTGCCGTATGCCCTTACATAAGGATGAGGAAGGAGAGATGCCCAAATGCAATGTTTGCAATGAAAGATTTCGTCACAAATGTCAGCTTGAATCAGAAAAACATTGGTTGTTGCAAGGAGGAGCAAAGGTTTGGTACTGCAATGAATGTTGGGTGTTAGTGGAGAAGAAAGGTTTCACAATTAACTCAATTTATGCCTAAAAAATGTAACATTGTACAATTCTTGTTTAAATGGGTGACCATTCTGCAGAGTATGGTAGTTCTCAAAGAGATCTCGCGCGTGCAGACCAAGGAAGCAGTGGCGTTCTCACGTGCAAGGTCTTTGATTCCTTTGTTCTCAAAGTAATGAACAAAAAATCTTGTTCAAAATCAGCGTGCACGCAAAATTTTTGAAAAAAATATTGTGCGTGCAGCTGCCACAATCTGCAGACTGGATGGGTGACAAGTAAAAAATTGTGACCCCCTTTGAAAACAAATAGCAACACAAAACGTTTATCAACTTAAATGTATATATTCCAATATTTTGAGACAAAATCACAACAAAATATGTATGGAACAGCTTAGTGCAGTCTTTGATACAGAAAACATTTCAGTCTAAACTAATTTTTATAAACTTGGGGCCTGCCAGTAATTTCGTAAATTTTAGGACACTTCTGAGTTATTCATTTTGCTAGAAGCTCCCAAATCATTTAGCAAGAAGCAAAACAAGCAATAAACATAGTTTGCATTCAAAACAATCTGGAAATAAATAAATAAATTTGGAAATAAATAAGTCGCTAAATATTGCCCTGCACAGTGTCAAACTATAGTTACTGAAGCCTGGTATGTTATCAAGTATTTCTAATGTAATCTGTGTAGGCCTATGTGGAATTTAAATCAATGCAACTGAACTGAAATGTTTGGGATAACAAATGAAGCTTATTATTGTGTGAGATTATTAATGATGTTGTTAACTGTTATCATATTTGAATATGTTACAAAGAAAGTCATATGTTACATTTGCAGTTGTCTTCTCTGTTTCCTTCATATGTTACTCTGCATCACTCAGTTCAATACCTGTAACTGGGTTCACAGCAATTTGGCCATATATTTCAAGAGATACGCTACAGGTTGGTAGGCCTATTATGCTTTATAATTTATACATGACATTTCAGAAATTTCCAATCCTCCTTGCTTAGGCCACATATGATTGTACACGATGTGACCGCAAACAAAAAGGCAAGGGAAGTGTAATTTTCCTTGTCAAAAGTGTGTGTGTGCAACAACAAAATAGTTTAGCCATTGTTTGGTGAAAGTAAGCAGAAATACAAACCTCTGCAAAACGTCTGTTCCTTGGCTGTGATTGAGTGACAAAGACTTCTTTAGCCGTGGTGGAAAATATGGCCGCCAACGTTTCAATGTCTTTCAAAGTCCACAAACCAAAAATTCATTGCCTCTCGCTTCAGCTCGTTTTACGAAGAACGACAATCCTTATTCATGAATATTAATGAGCTCCTTTTGAGCGGTTGAATTTTCCGTCTACCCTTCGTCAAGACCTGTCTCTCGATTGTTGAAGTGGACCAAGACAAAATTGAGATTTTGATGTCAAAGATTGGTTAGAATCTTTGACTAAAAGTGCAAACAGCCGGAAGTGGCAGAGAGAAGAGGACCTTGGCAGGATTGCCACTAAAGAAGATTTTCACAAGTCAGAGAAGTCAGAGCCCGTAAGAAATGCCATAAAGATCATTTCAGATTTCATGACCTAACAACAACAGATTATAATAAAAGGATTTACCCTTGCGAGGGATTATTGACGGATTTGTACTGCTCATTGGTCATTTGGTCATTTGTACTTCTTGGGAGGAACCAGCCTATACCCTAGCCAGAAACCCATATGATATATATATATCACCCTTTTGGTGGCGTGGCGAACAATGGCGTGCCGCATAGTCTGTGTGGAGCGAAATTCACAGGCTTGTTTTCTTACTTATTAGTAATATTAGTCATTAATAACAATGTTTTTGAAATAATTATCAGTCCAGTAAGTTCAGCATACACAAAATCAGTGATTCATCCTTTATTGAAAGAGATATGGGAAGTTTTGGCCTTGGTTGCTTTTATATTGATTAGGCCCACGTGGCCTAAGTTTCATCTCTTTTATATTGATTAGTCCCACGTGGCCATAAGTTTCATCTGATTCAACGTGTTAAGAAACACCAGATCGATTGGACCAAATGGAATGAAATTTGTCGCTGATTTATCTTAGAAAACAATGGCAAAAAGAGAAGCACAAGTTGATGATCTTTTAGAGGCAAGAACAAATGGAAAGATTGCTTTCTTTGTAATGGATAGGCTCATTATCAAAGATAAAGCTCCTGATCCCATTCCTGAAACAAGGACCACTTCTTCTACAAGTTCTGACAATGAAGTCAGTTTTAAAGTAAATCTACGGGGTTAAAAAGCAACTTAGCTAGGGGGACTGGGTCCATCTAAATATAACATATTGTATTTGATGTTCTTGATCGATGAAAACAAAAGGAAGATTAGTGGCGCCTGCCGTTCTTTTGTGCTATGTTTAGATTATGTCGCTATATCTCCGTTCATTTACTTTAATATTGCATAAACTGATCAAAGTATGCATTCTTTGTGTTGATTATAATTCAATTTTTCTTCAGTCTCAGTACAATAGCAGATTTAGACATTTTTAGTGGTAGGTTTGGTCTTGTCATTTTCATTCACCTCACCAATGTAAATGACAGATTCAGATAATTTTCCATGAGGAATTTGCCACAAAAATATAACTAATGGCCAAAAAGCTATTCTCTGCAATAAGTGCAATCTTTTTGTCCACATTAAATACAATAACATCACTGCTTCAGAAAATAAAAAATTGGTTTTGCAAGCTCTTTATCACAGAGATGTTTCCATTTGGCTCATTGGCAAATGAAGATTTATTAGGACTTCATGATTTTGATCTTCCATCCTTTGTAGACTCTACCCCTTCATTTGAGATTAAGTTCAACCTTGTGAACTTGCCCAACCTTAGTGACTATGATATTGATGAACAGATGCCTCAAAATATTGATTCTTGCTACTTCACTCTACCTGAGCTAACTTCCTTACAGTCATCATCTGGTGACTTTTCTTTTCTTCAGACTAAAATAAAAAAGTATATCTCTTCATCATGATGAATTAGTTCCTTGTCTGCTCCTATGAATCTTGATGTAATTGGAGTGTCTGAAATATGGCATTCTAATGACAATCCTATATCATCAAATGTTGATATTCCTGGCTATACTCTTTTTAAGACTTCATCAACAAGTCAGAATGGCGGTGTTGGGGCATTTACTAATCCATGTCAGCACGGCACTACGGCACTACGGCACTGAGTATCTTTATTATTAATTTATAGAATTCTGTTTAAATATCTTCAAGAGCATAGTTTTGGCAATTGTCTGACCTGTAAACGCCAATGTGTACATCAGCCGTGTACACCAAATCGTGTAACAGCAACAGTTACAGCCGAATACATATTTTTGTCAAAAATAGTAAAGTAAATACACTTCTCATAGGATTTCCTTGGAACTTTTTCTTTGGTTACAAAGCAGAAATCACTCTATCAAAAGAGCCAATGAAACACTCGAAAAGATATTTGTTTTTTTTTTTCGGATTTTTTTTGGGATCTTTCTTGGGAATCTTTCTTGAAAGTAAAGGTACTTAAGTTAGTTATTGCTTCAAATTACTCTCATTTCGGCTGGTTTCAGCAGGTAGTAGCGCCACGGCAGGGGGAGGGGGCTGAGGGGACAAGAGTCCCCTCTTACCGAATTCATCAAATCAAATCCATTGAGAAATCATCGGGTGGAGGGCGAGTGTCTCCAGTTTGATTTTGAGTTTAGGTGAAAGAATGTTTTAAGTAGGAAAGGGGCTTTTGTGGCACTGAGGAATTATCCAATGAACACATCGATGAAAGTGTCCTGTTGAGGCTAACTCGTAATGTTCAAGAGATGGAACTCTCCTTCTTGGGCTCATGCTTATGTGATCTAAGTTCAGATCTTCTAAAAATGTACAAATTAACAAAGACTTTTTGCGAGGACTGCAGTCTCACAAGATATTTAATCAGGATTCTATGAAATCATATTATCAAAATACTCAGTGCCGTAGTGCCGTGGTGCCGTGGTGTCGTGAATTAGAAAATGCCCGGTGTTGGTTTGTATACCAAAAATTATCTCACTTCCAATCCAAGAGTTGACTTAGACTCTTGCTCAAATGACTTTGAAACTATATTGGTTGAGATTGAAAACAAAAAGGATAAAGATTTCCTAATTTGCTGTGTCTATAGACATCCTAGCTGAAATGTTGAGAACCTTACATTTCATTTTCAGAATCTTCTCCCAAAAATATGTTCAAACGAACTGGTATTTATAATGGGTGACTTCAATGTCAATCTACTTGATTATGCTTCCTATACACCAACAAGTGACTTTATCAATAACTTTTTTTCGCACAGCCTTCTTCCTTGTATTCATCATCCCACTAGGGTTTCAGAATGCTCTGCATCAGTTATTGACAACATATATACAAATGCCACAAATGCTGGCAATATTTTGATGCAAATTACTGACCATTTTCCTCAGTTTTTAATTTTGAAAAATGCTCAGATTAATCATAATAAACTGGAATCATTTAAATATGATGATTATACCCCATTTAAAGAAAATGAATTTTGTGATGATTTTAATCAGATTGACTTTACTTATTTAGAAAACAATGACATAGATGTAAACAATAAATTTGACATGTTTGTGAAAGATCTTACATCTTTGACAAATAAACATGCTCCCAATTAAGGTGGTATTATGGCATTAGATTGCAAAAATTTTCAATTTTTTAAGAAGTACCACTTTGATCAATTAACTACCGTAGATTTTGGAAATGAAGTCTGTGTTTTTGTTGCATAGACCCTAAGCTGAATAAATGACCATTTGCATAAGGTACTAGGTTCCAATTGGCCGTAGCAACCATTTAGCAACGGAAAACAAAGCAAAAGTTACTTGGAAATGTACCCCAAAAGCCCCCAAAACATGCAAGAAAGAAGATTTTTAGGCGTTCTTGACCTTCTTGGCTGCCATAATTAAAAAGCCTCGTTTCAAGGGACAAACAGGGGACCAAGAGAGATGTCTAATTGTCGTGCAGGCCGGCTTCTTCGGGGTGAAAGAGAATTTGGAGTCAAACTGAAGAAGTTGTCAATTTTTGTTCAAACTATACGGTAATTTATTGCAAAAATCATGGCAAACAAAAGAAATAGAGCACCAAGATCAAAGAAGAAGTATTTTGGAAACCAATTTGCCAAGAAAGAGGGAAGGATCAAGGATGAAAGTGCAAGGCCTAAAAATTTGTCAAATACTCCACAAGCAGGAGATAAGAGAAAAGTTGTTGGCGAGTCTACACCCTTGTCAAGGAGTGCAAAGAAAATCAAACTTGGAAATGAGGGAATGCTGGAAGAAAACGATTTTTTCTGGTTCTTCTTGCATTTTAACATTTTGGAGAGTTTGTTGGAAGTCATTGCAAGTTGTCCAAACTGCAGTTCAAGAGGCTTGAGCATCAGCCACAATGAGAGAAAGCGAATGGGTTACGCTTTGAATTTTCAACTATCTTGTCGTAAATGCCAATGGAAACATGAATTATATACTTCTCCAACCATTGATAATGATAATATCCCAGGGCTGAAAAGCTTTTGTATTAATTTGCAGACAGTTCTTGCTTTTCGTGAAATTGGAAAAGGTCATGAACCAATGAAAACATTTAACAGTTGCATGAATATGCTACATCCATTGACAGCTGCAAGCTTTTCAGCAGTAAATGAGAAACTGTCTGTTGCTTATGAAAAGGTTGCAAAGGGATGCATGTGTAATAATACAGCATTTTTTGTTGTTGTCCTTCGTCAAGTATATGTTTCTTCTCTGCTTTAATCTGATCTAACTTTGGATTCACTTGCAATTTAGGCACGAGCGGATAAATCACACAAACTTGGGTTATACGATTATATACAAAACACTATGTACAAAGGCTAACGGGTCTCCAGTGAGATCCGGAATTAACGTGTAGCTGGTCGCATACTGATAATCAAAGATCTACTCAAAAGTTACAGAATATATTAGAAACTACGCGGAAATACGAATTAAGACTAACCAATCATATACAAGAACAACAGGAAAATGACTAACATAAGATTTGTGTAAACGGACCAACCTAGGTAATAAAACAACTAGTCATATACCAAAAGTAAATACCGAAAAGGAATGAAAGCGAGGTTCATACGTAATAAATGCTGAAACTATTTGAAACGATACCTAGTCATAATCTGAAAGGAAAATCATTAAAACTTCAATGAATAAACGAAAGCTTGAAGGAAAAATATATTCAAATGAATGAACTCATAAAAATCCTAAAAAGTGCGTCTCGTCACATACCATCCCCCTATGTTGAAACGTCCCTTGTTTCAACTGAAACAATATCAAACAAAACAAATAAAGAAATCATATGGCCTAAAATATCGAAATCAAAAATTTATCTTTCTATCAGTTCAATATAAACCCAACAAGGATTTACCATAAAATCTAACGATCAAAAATGTTTTACTACAAGTCAAAATTATATTGTCCTTCGGTTCTTCAATTCATATCATCACATGTCCAAGGCTTTTCAACTGTCATCAACTTGCCAAGATCGCCGTAACGAATACCTTTTCAGAAACAAAGAAAACAGTAACAAGACACAAACCGGATCAATTGCTCTAGTCTTTTCTGTAAGACTCCGTGAAGTAATCCCAATACTTCAAAAACCAATATTGTATCCCTGTACGCACACTCAACTGGATACCATGAGCATATCGACCATGAACAACGTCGTAGGAGTGCATAGTTGCCATTTTAACAAAATGTGTAATGTTTCAGTTCAGTGTTTCGCAAAGTACATAATCTCTCAAAGCCATAAAAACCAAATCTGTAAGTGTCGACTAATCCAAAGTCAATCTTCGTCATCAAGTTTCATCATACAGAACTTCAGCAACAATTTCGTTCGATCCAAATCTATTTCATCTTCTGACATGGGCTGGACACCAAGATCTTTTTTCATCTTGTGCTCCAATTAATCGAATCCCTAAATCCTGTCACCATATGTAATAATGCAGCATTTTTGTTGCTGTCCTTCGTCAAGTATATGTTTCTTCTCTGCTGTTAATCTGATCTAACCTTGGATTCACTTGCAATTTAGGCACGAGCGGATAAATCACACAAACTTGGGTTATACGATTATATACAAAACACTATGTACAAAGGCTAACGGGTCTCCAGTGAGATCCGGAATTAACGTGTAGCTGGTCGCATACTGATAATCAAAGATCTACTCAAAAGTTACAGAATATATTAGAAACTACGCGGAAATACGAATTAAGACTAACCAATCATATACAAGAACAACAGGAAAATGACTAACATAAGATTTGCGTAAACGGACCAACCTAGGTAATAAAACAACTAGTCATATACCAAAAGTAAATACCGAAAAGGAATGAAAGCGAGGTTCATACGTAATAAATGCTGAAACTATTTGAAACGATACCTAGTCATAATCTGAAAGGAAAATCATTAAAACTTCGATGAATAATCTAAAGCTTGAAGGAAAAATATATTCAAATGAATGAACTCATAAAAATCCTAAAAAGTGCGTCTCGTCACACATGCAAAGAGCAGCTGATGAAGTTAGAACGATTCCACTGACAACTGAAGGTGCTGAAATTGAGGACTGTCAAGTGGCCATTGATGGTACTTGGCAGAAAAGAGGATATGCATCCCTAAATGGAGTAATTGTTGCAACCTCAGTTGAGGGAAAAGTCCTTGATTATCAGGATTTGTCAAAAACTTGCAAGGGTTGCCAGATATGGAGTTCAAGGAAAGGCACACAGGAGTATGATAGATGGAGAGAACAACATCAATGTAAAATAAACCACAACAAGTCTGCAGGAGCAATGTAGGCTGTTGGTGCTGTCAACATTTTCCATCAATCAGTTGATAAGTATAGGCTGAGGTATATGAAATATATTGGTGATGGAGACACGGAATCATTTGGGAAAGTAGTTAAGGCAAGGCCTTATGGAGATCTGTTGCCCGTAAAAGTTGAATGTGTTGGACATGTCCAGAAGCGACTTGGAACACAGCTAAGAAAGTTGCGTCAAAATTACAAAGGGGAAAAATTTGGATGATGGGAAAGGAATCATGGGAAAAGGCAGACTCACAGACAAATGTATCAACACTCTTCAAAATTACTTTGGCATGGCTATAAGGCAAAATACATCCAGTGTCTATTTGATGAAGAAGTCCATTGGAGCAGTTTTGTAGCAATGCAGCTTTTGGTTTGCATCATCCTCAAGCACAGTGGCCTGTCAGTAAGTATTTGATGTATGAATACTTGTTACATCATCAGGAAACAGACTGAATGATGAAAATGCTACTTTATTTCTGTTTGCTTCATGCATAGATACCACAAAGTATTGAAAGGTTTTGTCTACAGGGGGGGGTGCAATCAGCACACACGCATATGGGGGTCAGTCTGAGAAATTTTCAGGCAGCCCTTAAATATCATTAGCTTTATTGCAGCCCAAGATATCTGCTCATTTTATACCTTGACATCTGTAAACGAACATAAAATATTCTGAAACAATGTACATTGGGGCCAGGATCTCATGTTGCCAAAATCATTGCCAAAAATATCATGGCAATGATTTCAGGTTATATGGACCCAAAAATATCCCTTTCGGCAATACTCTGACCAAAAAATATCGGACTTACCTCCCCATATGTGCATGTGCTGATTCCCCTCCCCCCTGGGATCTCATCTCAACCGTAAGTATGGCGTAAAAAGCTCAGGGACCTGCAGATTGGGCCAAATGAATTGTTACAGTACTTGTAATTAGAGAGGCATTACATAAAATCAATATTTTAAGAAGGTTTACTGAGATAGATCATTAAATAGGCACACTCTTTGGTTAAGGTTTAACTTGGTACCCCTGAATCTTCAAAGTTTTCTGCAGTGTAGTTGGCAGAGAAAGAGAATTAGTCAACATAAGACTAATTTCTAAAATTTACTCTTTGACAATTGAAGATATNCCTATATGTGCATGTGCTGATTCCCCTCCCCCCTGGGATCTCATCTCAACCGTAAGTATGGTGTAAAAAGCTCAGGGACCTGCAGATTGGGCCAAATGAATTGTTACAGTACTTGTAATTAGAGAGGCATTACATAAAATCAATATTTTAAGAAGGTTTACTGAGATGGATCATTAAATAGGCACACTCTTTGGTTAAGGTTTAACTTGGTACCCCTGAATCTTCAAAGTTTTCTGCAGTGTAGTTGGCAGAGAAAGAGAATTAGTCAACATAAGACAAATTTGACTTGCTAAAAATTTACTCTTTGACAATTGAAGATATCTATGGTACAAGAAATGTTTGCCTCAAAGTGTAGTATCTATGTACCTTTTCTATTCTGACAGTCTGCTATAAGAAGACTACAAGCCACACGGCTAACAGTGTCAATTACATTTCTGCATAAAAAAATGGACGAGTTTGGGCAAAACCATGATGCAGAATTAAGGGAGCAGATAAAAGCGGAATGTGCAATGATGCAACAGAAAGCCACTGCCACAGCACCAACAACTGATATTATAACAACTGGAGACAAAATCACAAAGCTTCCTGCATCCATGATAGGTGGAATTCATCCAGGAAGAAAGCAGATATTTGACAACATAGACTACGAGCAAAAGGTTCATCACATGACAGAGGAGCATCAAAACACACTGAGTCATTGGACCTCGTACATGACAACTGAAAACCGCATTTCACCAGGTAAAGTACAAAATTTTACATTTTACTTGCTGATGACTTACAGTGGCTCTGCTTTTCAAATCAAGGTCTTGAGAAATAGGCAACAAAAATAGTGGCTCCTGTATGTCAATGAGAGTTAGGAAAAGGGCTGTTTGCACTTGAAATTGTGATCAATGCATCTCATACTAATTTATGAAAAGAAATATGAACTGAATTAACAAGTCGTGAACAAACTCAGCCTGAGTATGAATTGCTGGCAGGAAGTGCAAATTACCTGTGCACTTTGTTATTCTGAGTTTTTTGGTCACATAAACTACCTGTATATATCAATCAGTAGATGTACAGTATATTATCTACCTTTTCATAACAAGTCCTTTCATTAGTAATTTTAATCTTGATAATGAATGATTTATTCAAGGAAAAGACCTTCCTGACGATAATCCTCAATGTGATCTACAAGATTTGGAAAATGGGAGATTCATTCCAAGCAAACAAGAGCATCAAAAGCAGAGAAATGACTACATTTTCCTTGTGTCAAAAACAGCCACTGAATGGATTCCATGTTTAAAATTTTTGAAAGAAAGTATCCCTAACATGTTGAATCATCCACACATGGAATTAGCATCAAAAGCAACAAAAACAGTGAGTTTCTTTACCTATGCATATACAGTACAGGCCTCTTGCACATTAAAATTACTTTCTTGCCTAAGAACTCTTCAGAGCATTTATAGTTTTTAACAATTCTTGTTTATAAAAAATTACAATGTTTCTCCATGGCTCAATGATTCCATAATTCTTATCATTATGTGAAAGATTCTTGAAAGTTCTTAAGAATTCTTGTCATGTTAATGTGCGGAAAGCCTGTATACATGGTAATTGGTAGTTGCACATACATATGTGTAAAACAATGTAATATGAAGTTTGTTATTATAGAAATTGCTTATAAACCAAACAGACTGAAACTTGTAGCTTTCTGGCTAAAAATTTGACAAATTAGAAATATTGTTGCTTCAAATATAATTTTGCATGTTGCACCCAAGATGCTCCTCTAGCGAATCCAAAATAAATTGTTTGATAGAGTAAATTCATTTGCTCTTGACTCAAGAAAGAATGTTGGACGTTGGAGGTTACTAACATATTTTAACAAAATTTGGTGACTTTAGTGCCAATTTCTTTACTCAGCAGGTATGCTCTTTCTATTGTCAGCTGTTTGGTTTCTACATTGTAAGGGTTTCTGCATTTTGTATTCGAACAGTATCTCTTTGTCATTAATTCAGACTTTCCATGGCTTGATCTATGAAAATGAAAACACTGCAGATGGGATACATGAGGTACTGAAAGTGCTGCATGAATTTGTTCCACACAGTGGAGAGGATGAAGAAAGATGTTATGCATCCCAAGGAAATGTAGGGGACCAATTATCTGTGGAGAGAGGAGTTAATTGTTTGCTACAAGTCTCAAATGGTTTCACACCAGAAGAAAGATTGGAGGGTCTGCATTTTGAAGCAGGAGATTTTCATGCTGGAATCAAATTCATGCAGGTAGGACATAAAGGATACTAAAACATATCTCCCCCAATAAACTGCTAGAATGGGTTATTATTATTTACTATTTACAGTAAGCTGCATCTTGGTTGGACGCAAGTCACACAAACATATTAAGTTATTCAGAAGAAAATCTACAGGGACGTAGGAAGCATCTCAAACTTGGAGGGGCACAACACTTCAAGGGCAATTGTTTCATTGAGCTAAAGGGGCACTTCCTGAAAAATAAAGGGCACTCCTTTGTTTATTGCAAAATCTTGGGGGGGGGTACGTGCCCCCAGTGCCCCCCCGGTTCCTACGTCTCTGAAAATCTATAATTTATGCAGACATTCTTTGAAAGAAAACATGTGAAATATGAATCGTGAACTAATAGCACATTTCAGAATTAATTCACTTGTATTCAAAGGCACTCTCCTTTGGGGCACACTACCAGATACTGTACTTAGTGATAATCAAAATGGAATGAGCGAAATGGTCCATGCAAGATCTCCAACTAAAAAAGGCGACAATGAGAATCCCAAATATGACTTTGTAATTTTTGTAGTATTGTCAATAGTTGGTCTGAATTTGTTTTGTAATGATACAGTATACACGTTTTTTTTATAAGAAACTGCTTTATAAGAAACTAGCACTATGATGACCAAAAATTCAAGAAACTCTAGTACTACGCTCAAGAACAGTTAAGAAACTCCAAAACTTTATTTCTGTATGTCTCTCTTATTCCAAAACTTTATTTCTGTATGTCTCTCTAACAAAGGTACATTCGTCTTTTCTTGACTTTTAACCGCAAAATTGGTAAATTTTTGCCTTGATGTGCATGACTTCTTTTTGATGACAATGTCTATGCAACACGGAAGCCCGTTTTCGAGAAGAAGGCTCTCCTTCGAACAATACCGCAATTTTAGGCCCAAAAAATAAGAAACTAATTAAGAAACTTTTACTACTAAAACACCGAAATTTTCATGTGAAATTAAGAAACTTTTAGTACTAAGTGCTGATCCAAGTTTCTTATAAAAGAAAAAAACGTGTATTGTACAAACTGTAAATGATTTGATAATAATAATCATGCCTTTCTTAAATTACATGATACAGAAGTTACTGTAAATCATTTTTCACACATGGAGGCCCCATCAATGGTGCAGGGGGCATGCAGAAACAAGATTACAAAGAAAACTTTAAAATACATACTTTTGAAATATATTGGTATTGATGAAGTAAAGTGTGCACTGTTTTCCTCTTTTTCTAGATAGCATATGACAATTTCTACTCTGGTACATCAGCAAGTGACCAATGCACGTTGTTCAGTGATGCTGCTTTGATCAACAGACGGAATGTGGGGTCAGATGTAAAAGCAAGGGCAAGTCCATGCAAGCAGTTTCTTTTGCTAGAGGTGAAAAGCAGGATCATAGCTGCAACACTTGAAGAGCTAAAGCTGGAATCACTGGACGATGAGCCATCAAATGACCTCCTCCCTCAGAATCTGCCAACCAGAAGCAAACAAGAGCAGAAAAAGTTCATTATGGAGTTGGCAACAAATGTTGTTGACAAACATATTGTACATAAGGAAAACACAGAGATTCTTCTTGAAAAGACACGCCAAGCATCTGATAGAAAAGAAACAGCAACAAATAACAGATTCAATTGTCGTTACCAAGAATGTACAAAAACCTTCAAGTATGATGGAAAAAGCCGTCTTGACCATGAAGCCACACATGGCCTAGTTTATGAGATCGCGACTAAGAAGGGCAAGAAGATGGATGATTTATACAATTACCAGACATCCTTTCTGGAGCTTGGAATGGTAATAATTAATTTCTTTGATGCAGTCAGCATGGGTGATGGAGATAGAGTGCTTCAATGCTGGAAGTTTATGCTTTTGTACCTCAAAGTTGATGGTGCTGGCAGCCGAAAGTATGCCCTTGAGAGCTTTTATTTGATGTGCCAGAACTACTGTCTTTTATCAGAAAAAGCAGCTTTTCACCTTCGGTGGAATCGGTTTTACAANTGCTTTGATCAACAGACGGAATGTGGGGTCAGATGTAAAAGCAAGGGCAAGTCCATGCAAGCAGTTTCTTTTGCTAGAGGTGAAAAGCAGGATCATAGCTGCAACACTTGAAGAGCTAAAGGTTGAAATCACTGGACGATGAGCCATCAAATGACCTCCTCCCTCAGAATCTGCCAACCAGAAGCAAACAAGAGCAGAAAAAGTTCATTATGGAGTTGGCAACAAATGTTGTTGACAAACATATTGTACATAAGGAAAACACAGAGATTCTTCTTGAAAAGACACGCCAAGCATCTGATAGAAAAGAAACAGCAACAAATAACAGATTCAATTGTCGTTACCAAGAATGTACAAAAACCTTCAAGTATGATGGAAAAAGCCGTCTTGACCATGAAGCCACACATGGCCTAGTTTATGAGATCGCGACTAAGAAGGGCAAGAAGATGGATGATTTATACAATTACCAGACATCCTTTCTGGAGCTTGGAATGGTAATAATTAATTTCTTTGATGCAGTCAGCATGGGTGATGGAGATAGAGTGCTTCAATGCTGGAAGTTTATGCTTTTGTACCTCAAAGTTGATGGTGCTGGCAGCCGAAAGTATGCCCTTGAGAGCTTTTATTTGATGTGCCAGAACTACTGTCTTTTATCAGAAAAAGCAGCTTTTCACCTTCGGTGGAATCGGTTTTACAAGAGTCGAAATGGATCCGGTGGCAACATCCCACTAGATCTTGCTTTGGAGCATTTTAATAACTTACTGAAAAATATATTTCGCATGCTGGGGCCAAACGTTTCAAACAAGAAGATCATTGACCGATATTGCAAAGCGTTAGTTGTAAATAAGTCTTTGATTGAAAGCTGGGATAAATCCTGTCAGCTGATACAACGATCTGGCAGACATATTGCGAAGTCAATGAAGAATGACCTCTGCAAGATTGTTCACAATCTGATGCATAATCATGCCCTTCAAGAAAGGCCAGGGAGAAAACTGAAGGGGTATCCAGGAATGAAACCAAGTGTCATTCAAGACCTTGATATGTCATCTATATTTAAATGGATCACGGAGCACAAGAAAAAAGTTCTCCTTGGTAAAGTTGCTCGCTAGGGAAACATTAAGTACAATTACATGTCAAAAAGTAGTTAGGGATTATACAGTGAGTGTCAGCATTTCTCAAGTACAAGTTGTTCCACTTGTGCACTTATGTTCAGCTCAGTCTCTGATGTCTCCATTGCATCGTCAGTATAGTCCTTCAGGAATGATGTACCATGAAAATCAAATTCAGAATCATCCCTGATTTCAATCCAGCCAGAATCAATTTCTTCCTCATATTCTTCATCCAGTAAGTCCAGGGTAGACTCATCCAGCTCAAAATCACCAAAAACTTCATAAAATGCAAGAAGTATGTTGTTTGCATGCACAACCCTCCATATTTCAATGTACTTCTTTATGTCATTGAAGCAAAAGATTTTGTTGCAGTTAGCTAAGACCTGCTTAATTTGAACATCTCCAAATTCAAAAAAGCTTGTTGCAAAAGAAACTTGTGGGCAGCATGAAATGTTTGCTGGTAACAAAGTTTGTTTGTAGGATTCCAGCTTGAAAGAAAGTTCAGATTCGTGTTCTTGTGTTACAGGTCTAGCCCGTAAAACCTTGCACTCTTCTTCTTGCTCAAAAGCAACCTCAAAATCTAAGGTGCATTTTGGTCCTCCGCACATACACTCTCTTGCACATATGTCACAACACATACAGCCTTTAACTTGGGAATCAGGAATTGATTGGAAAATAGAGCCTATTTCCTTTCGACGGCAAATAGTGGAAACAACATAGTTACTCATGTCTGGATCACTATTTTTCATGAGCACCCCATTGTAAAGGAGGAAACAGGTACTTTGTGCCCCATTTCTCCCTGCCCTTCCGCATTCTTGCAAGTAGGATTCAATAGACTTTGACCCCCCAAAATGTACAATTCTTGTGACATTCTTGCAGTCCACTCCCATACCAAATGCTATGGTACATACAAGAATCATGATGTGTCCCTCTGCAGATGTCACATTTGTTAGGACATGCTGCTTTACAGCTTCGGGGGTTCCTGCATGAAACATCTCTACCANCTCCCTGCCCTTCCGCATTCTTGCAGTAGGATTCAATAGACTTTGACCCCCCAAAATGTACAATTCTTGTGACATTCTTGCAGTCCACTCCCATACCAAATGCTATGGTACACACAAGAATCATGATGTGTCCCTCTGCAGATGTCACATTTGTTAGGACATGCTGCTTTACAGATGTCACATTTGTTAGGACATGCTGCTTTACAGATTCGGGGGTTCCTGCATGAAACATCTCTACCATTCTATTTTTTTTATTCTTTGTTCCATTGTAGATGCTATCACCCAAACCCAATGCAAACGTACGAAAAATTAAACTGCACTGCTTACGTGTTCTACAAAAAATTAGGGTCTTCTCTGCGGAAAGTTTCCTGGCTCTAATTTCATGCATTAGCCCCTGGAAAATGCTTGTTAGGCTGAGATCATTGCTGACATATTTCACAGCAAAGCGAATGTTTTCCTTGGTTGGGCTCTTTTCAAATACAGCTGTGGAGATAGCATCGATTTGTAAGAGCTCAAAAATTTTCCTTTTTGATGTCTTTGATGCAGTGGCAGTAAAGACGGCAAGTCTTGGATTAGACAGCAACGACTTGAGTTCCAATAACTTCCCATACCATTTTCTGAAGGGCACTTTTTGTGACTGGTCATCTGTTGTGCCCCTGCAAACAGGAAAAATATATAAGAAACTGTGTAGCTAAAATATTGATTGACCTATGTGATCGAATGAGTGAACACCTGTGTGTATGTGTGTGTGTGTGTGTCTAAATTTAACATCATATTTAATTTTGCAAACATATACAACGATAAAGATAGAAACTAGAATAGTCGTATAGTTGCAAAAAATGGAAACTTTTCTTGGCAAATAAAAGGCCTTTAAATCTTCAATGATGATCTTCAACAACAATAATATACTTATTTTGATATTTGTCAAAGCATGCTTTAAAAACAATTTTCTACATCTGATTCATGCACCTGTTCCATATAATAGTTGAAGAAGCAGGGGCTTACTCCCTAAAATTTACCAAATATTGTAAATGAAAGAATCAGTACAAGAAACAGTTTGGTTTTTGAAATGGATTTGCATCTCCCCCACACTTTCACTTGTTTTTTTTTTGGCTGTTCAGTTCAGTTAAATTCCACTACATAGTATTAACAATTGATACAAAAAACTAAACTATGCCACCTGCACTGAGTCTTTTTCCAGCTTTCAATGAATGAACAATAATTAAATATCTTACCAGTGAACTACACAGTGTGCTTCATCTACAACCAGAATCTCGCAATTGTCTCTGAAATAGTCCGAACTAAACATCTTCCTCCAT
>REGL01001352.1:36301-51500 GCA_004194395.1 Aurelia aurita complex sp. Pacific
GGGGGGGTCCATGCCAATATTTGGGGTCCGAAATTTTATGTTCAATCAATATTTGGGGTCTGTGAATTACAACATGGACAAAAATTCAATATTTGGGGTCCAAAAATTTGAAGAAAGGAAGAATCGTGCAATTTGGCCCAGAAGTTGCGAATCATATAAATAAATGTCTTGGAATTATTCAAAAACTGAGAAAGATCAAGAAGCTCAAATTGAAATCATTCAAAACATTTCAGGGACCCCATAAATAGATAACAATATTTGGGGTCTCCGAAACGTTAGACTCAATATTTGGGGTCCTCAAAAAATCAGGCTTAATATTTAGGGGTCAGCAAAAAAATAGTGGCATGGACCCCCCTGTATTGAAAGTTAGGGAGTACCCCCCCTGGGGACCAAACCAATGCCTGTACCAACATTTCTGAAAACGATAGAACCATATACTTCGAAATTTGTAAGAGAATTGCAGGAAGTTTGAAGATGAGCGTTCAGGTAAAGAATCGGTTTCTCCAAATTTGCCATGCAGTGACCAAAGCATGGTGCATCAGCCGGTTTTGGCAAAATATGTTCTGATTATGTGTGCAATCCTCAACGATGTCAGGATCATGGCAAATTGTTCCATTATGGAAACAGGACATTGACAGAAAGATTCCCACGTAAAGCATTATATACAGTAGCTTTGCTTTTGCATTTATCTGATTACAAGAGCTGGTCTAAAGCACTCCTGTAAAGATCAAGCCCTTTCCTCTCAAATATATAATGGATATGGTTTTTTCATGTAAGAAAGCTGCTGAAATTGCCTAAGAAATATGAAATTACTGTCTTGGAATATTGAAAATCTTGTAGTTTAAAGTTTCGGAAGAATTTGCTGGGGAGAAAGTGTTTTATTTCTTTATGTTTTGTTGAGACATTTTCAATGAAGGATATAGTTTGCACAAGAGCTATAATTTGAGATGTTTTGCATATGAATATAAGGCAGAAACTGTTGACCACCGTGTAATCAAAATCATCCTGTGATCAAGCCCATTGGAATCCCACTCTGAAATTCACCCAGGTTAATAAATATAGATAGATGAACATTTCCACAAAATTTCATGATTTTCGAAATTGCTGCTGTCAAAGGTCAAACTTGAAAAACTTCTTTATTTACATGAAAAAAATGTTTTATGGCATTTTTCTTTGTTGCCAAGGTCTCTACAGCTCAAGAGCTTTCACATGACATAAAGAACAAGTTTTTAGGGTAAATAGTAGGGAAGTTACAGAATTTGGGGTCGATTGAGTTCACTGCAAAGGTCAAAAGTTCAATGGACTGAAACCACTGGAGATAATTCTTTCAAATTTTCACAAAATGCATAGCTCAACAAGGTAAACAAGCTGACAAACTTTCAATAAAATCAAAACATTGATATTTCGAGGTGGTTGCATTTGACATGGAATGTCCCTCAGTTTGCTTGAGCTGGCTTGCCCTTCTCAATTTGAAAATAAACGGAATTTGCAGCTACATTTACCGGCTATCTATCTGGAGAGCAGACGGATTTAGCCTGTGTTTATCTGGATCGTGATATACAGAAAGATATTCCTGAATGTTACATGTAACATTGGTAACATTCAACAGCCTGTGTTATCAACTTAAAAATGCAAGAAATCGTACAGCGACAACAAGAATAGAGCTGCATGCAAAAATAACAAGCAATATTAAAAAATGAGCCTGGTTTCAGGGGGTATTGCCATATGACATAAAACTGAAAAGTTAATTCATTCAATAATCAGTAAGAATCGTAATGATTCTTTGATTACCTTTCAACTTAGCAAGCAAAGGCAACAGGTATGGTGGATGTGAGCAATTTTTATCACAGCCCCACAAAGAGTTTAAGAAAAANCAGTTTCTACAACTTTTACTGATTATTGAAGGAATTAATTTTTCAGTTGGGACCTATCTAGTGAAAACCCCCTGAAATTAACAGTGGTAGATTTTTTTCAAAGAATTTTTGTCATTTCCTGCTTGCAGCATTCATTACTACTGTGATAAGAATAATTATCGCGTGTTAATGTGCGAACTGAATGTTACCAATGTTACGAATGTTACAAGGCGAATGTCATTCTGAAGATCACAAGGGTGTTTATCTAGTCTATCTAGAAGGCCTATCGCCTATCACAACACCAAAAGCCTAGAAATTTCTTGCAGCAAGTATATTACAAGAAAGCTTCAGTTTTCATAAATTCTGTTCACATCTATCCTGAAATTCATTGCCAAGAAATTGGTAAAATTCGATAAAGTAATGCCAATAATCGAAGAAGTGAACGAACCTGTCTGTGCAGCACCCATCAGCTATGTCGCAAACAGCCTGAAATCTGAGTTGCTTATTGTGTCACAATCACCAGACCATTTCTCCCACAGGAAAAAATTGACTACATTTGTACTGGGCACAGGACACAGGAGCCCAGGAGCTTCTAGGCGTAGTCAATGATGGCTGAAAATCTTCGCATTTTAATTCTCCCAGCATAGCCGTCAAATGTTTTATTTTGTCCAAAGCTCCCCTGGGGTTCTGACTCACGCTCTGATCAGATCGCATATTCTCCTATGATTGACCAATCAGGTGCCGTCGTTGTGTTTACTTCCGCGTTTCGCAGCAAAACATAGGCCATTTTTGGCCGTTTTGATCACCATCCCCAAAAATCATTGCACGATTGGATAAGTTGATTTTCGACAAAATTTCAATTGGAGAAGATTCTCCATGCTTTGGGCCATAAGGGTTGTCAGTATGGCTTTGCGATCACTAAAAATAGCAGAATTGTGACATTTTTAAGCTCAATGACGTCATATGATTCATCGGTTACAGATTCTATAATTAGCAAAAAGAAGAGTACAAAATTGAAACCGGAAGAAGCACTAGTGCTTACACACACCTCAGATGGTTTTAATAATAAACATCCACTTTTTCTGCCACGATCTACAGCCAGTTTCGCCAGGAAACAACACAGTCAACAAAAATGGGCGCGAGGAGAACTTGAATTATCAGCTACATGCCATCGTCGAATGACAACATCCCATTCCAATGAACAGAAATATGAATAAATCAACGGTGAATAACGATACATGAACTTGCCATGCTGAAGATTATGGGAGGAGCTGTATGTCCAATTTGGCCCAGAAAGAACGATTTCGTGATGTCTTTTTCGATAAACCATCTACCTTAGTCCTTTTAAATTTCACCTGCCTTCAAATTTGGCTCCCTTTAATTTTCTCCCCCCTTGTGCAGAAGTTTCGCATGAGTTTTGCTCCCTTTAATTTTCGCCCCCCTGCTTTGGATTGATATGACGTAATTTGAATGGATATGGTCCTGAGGAAGAGAACACGGCGGATTTAGAACAACAAAATCACCCCTTAGACACAGGGGAGGACCATATCATTGTTATCGAAGCGTAATGCATGTCTTGTATTTTATATTACAATCAAAACCAAAGTTCTTTCATAGAAAATAGATTTTTTCACTTCCTTTAATTTTCGCTCCCTCTAATTTTTGCCCCCATAAGGCAGGCGAAATTGAAGGGACTAAGGTATGTATAAACCGTGCCACCACTCCTTTATCCAACTGAGGCTATCGTTGCCAGGTGGAAACCGGCAATACCATTACCAAAACGATGTACGAATTTATCGGTCACACCCCATCTTTAATTGCAAAAAAAATGTCTATCGTCTTATGGTCAGCAGCTTCATGAAACAGAACTGAAATGTGAGGTTTAATGTTCTTACGAATACGAATAGCAAGAAGAAATGTACATTTTATTTTCATAACGAATAAAATAGATTGATCTTTTAGACATTTGAAATACTATTTATAGAAACTCCTCGTGTCAATTCCACATTTTGTGCGGATATCATAAAAAGTATTTTATCTTTTAGAAGTGTCCTTCATTAGAAAATCACCCCTTCACAGTCAAGCAACACAGTGTAGCATCAAAGTAAAGTTGGGCAGTTTGCAAACTCATTGCCCATTCATGGAAGAACAACCCTATTTTTGTAGGATTCTACAACTTTGATCCAATAAAGAAAGCTCCTAAAAATCTCTATCTATTTCGAAGTTGTGAGCATTGAAAATGGCACAAGAACACCATAAAGAGGCTTGCTACGATAAAGAGGTGAAAAAAAATTCATACAGCCTCGTTTTCGTTTGTGCGATATGACGTCACTTCGCTCAAATTGCTTATTTGAATACGTAATTTCACAAAGAGAAGGCAAAAGATAGTCGAAAAAAGTATCATACATCATTCATAGCAGTGTTATCTTGTATTTCATCACCAATCATACCAACCCCGGACTTGTTCTTTAAAACTACAAATTACTAAAGTTATTTAGCTTTTTAAATTCAGCTAGGGTTGTTTCTTAACTTTCGAAAACATTGAGCCTTCTGTTTCTTATAATCATAGAAAAATACGTGTACACGTAGGCATTGTTTTTAAAGCAAAGGATTTCAGCCAGTACTGAGAGTGGCTTAAATTTTACAAGGGATGGGGGCGGGTGTTTTTGCTCCTTTATTATCTTCACAAACAGCTATTACAATTAAAATTGCACTGTCTTACAATTGGACAAAGGAGAATCCAAAAATAGCATCAATTAATTTTTACATGATTGGTTACCAGGCAACCAAAGACCGTGGAAATTTTTGCAAAATCAAGCTATTTGCAAAAAGGTTTATTTCTACCCAAATAACTGGATCAAATTGCAAAAACTATCCAACTACCTGCTTGATAGCATTATTTGCAATTTTGATGTTTTTGGTTCCTAATTAATTAACTGGACAATTCTGGACAATTAAGGACAATTCGATTCGATGCAAAGTTATTTGCTCCATTTTCATTCTGACCTCTCTCCGAATATGGGCACTTGGTTGTCACGTGGTTACGCTATAGGCATTGAATTCTAATTTTCTACTTGTCTGTTAAATTTCCATAAAAACACATCCATATCCATTTGCGCCAAGATAAAGATTTCCTTGCTTCTCCATCAGTTCTACACCATTTTCATCGCAAAATCTTCTTCCTGGTTCCATGGTGGCATTTATTTTCATGGGCCCTGGACATGGGCAGCATTTACACATCCATTTTTACGAGGATAAGGGCTTCCTGGAATCTCCATCAGTTCTACACCATTTTCATTGCAAAACCTTCTTCCTGGTTCCAGGGTGGCATTTCCTTTCATGGGCCCGCCCTGGACATGGCTAGCATTTACACATCCTTTTGTACGAGGATAAGGGCTTCCTGGAATCTCCGTAAGTTGTACGTCACAAGATGTCGCCCCTGACCCCCGGTTGAAATTGCCATCGCTTCTTTCTGGCCTTGGCGAGCAGCAACAACCACAAAGAGCGGAATGACAAGTCATGCTTTCATTACGACGGAATATGAAATAAAGCAATGAGTCGAATATCATATTGAACAGCATCAGCCACTTCAAAGCACTTCGAAGGTAAGAGTTTTTGATTATGATAAAATCACCTATATAAAGACCAAATGGAACAGTGCATAAGACAAATACAATTGTTATAAAAACACAGTATGCCATTACTTTGTGATCGTTTTCTCTTCCATTTTGTGCGGGAACAGATGTGAAAATAGTACTTTGCCTCTTGATAGCACAGCATAGTATTGTATAGCATACAACGAGTAAACATGCACAGACAATGATCATGATCGACATTATGTGGAACTTTTGGAAATACGTCACAAGGAATGAGACTAAAATTGACATCATCCAAATAAGAAAAAGGCAATAACTGCAGCGACGTCTTGTGAAATAAACTCGACATTTGAAAGGAGAAAAGACTGCAACTGAACGCTGAGCAGCAATGAAAAGAGTGTGAAGGAGAGATGAAGCAAACGATAGATTTAATCCAGCGTCGGAAAAAATGTCAAGATATTTTTCGTTAACTGCTGTCACCTTGTTTATCAAAAGGTGTCTGCCAACATACAGTAAAAACCATATTACAGCAGTAATCAAGTCAGCAACGCATAGTCCAAGAATGGAAATATCAAATTGTGACTTTGTATTTTTACGTCGTATCATCACAGCAAATTGAGCAGAATTTAAAAGAATTCCCACCGATCCCATGACTTCAAAAACGATGTAATCCACGATACCATGATTTGCCATTTCCTGTAAGAATAGGATTGATAATGAAAATCTAGTTCACATATCGTACGTCAATGAATTATTTGGTACAGCAATCAATGATCATCATTCTTCCAACGAATGTTTAACGCTTGAGTATATCATTCAAGTTAGAATGGAAACCAGTCATCTACGGTAGATATATGCAATCCTAAATCCTTGTTGACATACCATATTCACTTCAGCAGGAAACTGATTGAAACAATCACAACGCTTTATGATATTATCTGCATATTCTTGTAATTGCATGTTCTGTGTAGTAGATAGCTTTAATAATGATCTTTATTAATTCATGAGCGTCCCTAACACTAATAGTGACTTTTACCGGAGTTTTTACACTTGAAGACAATAGTTCTATTAGTGAAGTTGGAAACAGACGATTGCGCTAAAGATGGCGCCGACGAATTTTTTACCGAGATGTACTGCGTTCTTTAACTGAATTCTTATAGAATCGTTAAAGAATCTTAATTAGAACGCAATGCACCTTGGTAAAAAATTCCTCGCCACCATCTTTAGCGCAATCGTCTATTGAATTGACACTTTTTGCTTTGCTTTGCGTCATGATGGTCAATTGTATATCTGTAAATTTTCTACGGTCGTAATGAAAACTATTGGGAATAAATTTCAATCTCCCACAGTGACACTATCAATGGTTGACATGACCAAAGCTCTTATTTTGAAATGGACGCAAATTTTATCTTTTAAAGGGGCTCAGTCGTCAAACAGTAAACAAATCCGTTAACTCGCATGTGTCGGGGATTATCCAATGTTCATCCATTGTTCTCTGCAGTTTTATTATTATTATCAATTTATTTAAAGTAGGCATTACATATAAAAATAGCTATAAAATAAGAGCTAATTCAAGCCTACTATCTAAGTAAAATTTGTGGAAAAGAAATAAAATACAGAATAATTAGTTACAAATACATTAATTTACAGATTTTTACAATGTTTTTATTATTTACAATACAGTTTGTTTGGTGGCTTCACCTAAGCCACAAAAATTGGCCGTTAAAAATCCACTTATATCCGAGCAATCGTAGAACATATGAATGTTTGGTTTGTTCCTTAGTGAAGTACAAGGATTAATGCCCAAACGCCAACTTTCATTTTGAAAAAAATACGAAAATCCTGTGTGATATCACCTTTAAAAAACTACAAAAATCATCGTTTTGTTTACATTTTGACGACGGAGCCCCTTTAAGGTTGATATTTCTAATCTCGAAGCATCAATACGAAAAAAGGAGGAACCTATGTTCAAGTTAACTATCATGGAATGTTTCAAGAATAATTAGCTATTGATAAAGCCAAATTCACATCGCTGGAGCAAAAAAGATCCGCATACATTTTTTTTGCGACACTCGGTTTGTATGAACAAGCTCATTGAAAATACTTTCTACAACAATTTAAGTTGAAAAAGATTGAGAAAATATCTTATCAAATGAATACTTATCATTTTAAAACGAAGAAAATCTCCATGAATATCTCTATCCCTTGGATAAACGTATGATTTTCAAACTTATTTACAAAATTCATTGTTAAGTTACAACAACATACCCTACCTGATGTTTCAGAATAAATTAATTTGAAAGGCTGGTGATTTGTACAAATGGTCGTAATAATTCAACAGTTCCAGCAAGAAGATTTTGTTGCTGAACATCAAAAGAACGGCAGAGCAACAAAAAGTGCTCAGTGTCCTCAATGCCATCGTTTGTTGGGCACATTGGGTTTATGGTTTCCCTGAAATTGTGCTTGAATTCATGGAAATTTGACCTGCTGAGACCAACCCTAACCTAGCCTGCGTGCAGACTCTACAATCATGAATTCCAAAGACAGATTTCCCCAGGAGGGAGCATTATTTATAAGAGCTTTTTCTTAAAAACGGCAATAACTTATTTCCGATACCGGAAGGACATTTATATGGATGAAACCCAACTTTGTAAAAGCTTATTTTATCATTTTCAATTCATGCATCGCATGGAAATAAATTTGTCTTTTTTCTTCCTTAGTGCGAATAAATTTATCTTTTTTTCTTTTTGTCTTTTTGTTTAGGGTCTGGTCCGTTAGGGTCCGGTCCTACTGGTCCTGGGTCTTGTTATTCTGTTATGCCCTAAAATCCTGTTTTCTCACGACTTACAGATCCACGAGGTACAGGTACGAAAAAGCCATTTTGCACCCTTTGAACCAATCGAATGGCTCGAAAATTTGCACACGGCCAGGGCAGACTTGCAGCTAGCAAAGATGGTTCCAAAATCTTTGTATGTTCTCTGGTCCGTCTGTTATAGCTAAAGACAACTGTGGGAGGTCAGAAATATTATTCGCCAATAGACCTTTTAGCTATTCTACAAAAGAACCTGGATCGAGCGTTATTTTTATACATTTTGATGCGCGAGGTTCGATCGAGTGGTGTTAGAGCTTCTAACACTATTGTACACATTCGAAAATTCTACAAAATGTAGCAAAATGTTGTTCGATTCTGATTCCTTTCAGAATAGCTAAAAGGTCTATTTTCGAAAGCGTGTAGTTTTGCGGGGAGGAGGAATTTAAAAAATTCAAGACACTCTTTGGAAACTTAGGATCTGCACTTCCTGCTGATATAAGTCAGATTTTTGTACATCAAACACAAGGGTACAAAATGGCTTTTAAAGGTGGTACACAATTTGTCTGGAAAATGTAATTTTTGATATACTTGCTAATTATTTTCATATGGTTAGAATCCCCACATTCTTGTGCATCGAATGATGTATTGCTTAACTACGTTCCTCTGATAGCTTGGATTTTAAATAGAGAAAACCAAATCTCGTGTTACAAACGTTTACCGTAACCTTAACAAGGACAGATAATGTTACAATAGGATCCGCTATTTTTTTTGCCGACACCCAGTACAAAGCATTTAGCGATTGCAGACAAAAGGAATTATATGCCTGGTTGGTCAAGTCATAAAAACAAACCAATGCAAGCCACAAGAATTGCACTAAACCCAGGTAGATAGCTCACTCGATGTGCATTCCAGCAATGGTTTTTTAGGAGTAACATGAGCATAAATCTAAAGCAGAAGGATGTATCTAAACTTCTGCCTCGGGCATTTTATTTGCTTGTTTCAGAAGCGGATTTAAAGACGATTCAATTCTTCTACTTTTTGGATGTAATTAAAAGATTTACTGCTCAGCTTCTGTACCAAACAACTGTAGGGTGTTCCAAAAAACATGTGCGCTGTTTGAGTGGCTAATGCGGAGCAACCATAAATCCAATGTTTGCGTTCTTAAGATTTTTAATGGAAGAGTCTTCAACTTAAAGTTTGATACCGAGTTTGAATAAATCTGATTAGTAGCTGCTGATTTATGGAGCAAGAAAGTGAAAATTGTTGGCTGCCTCAAAACCAGAGGATTCATTATTCTCCATCATGTTAAGATCAAAGAAACTGATTGGAGAAAACATACCTAACCCTTTTCTCTGATGTTCACAAGTGGAACAGATAGTCATGAATTGGATTTTGTAATAACCAAGAATATTGAACATAGCTAGGGTTGCTAGAAATGGTGACGTGGAACACAAGTGCCGTGGAACAGATTCGATCATAAAACAGATCGTGAAAATTTCTATCATGCATTCGTATCAAGGATCAAATTAATCTTAAATATATATTGCAAAGTCTTGAAATTGTTTTCAGTCTGTAGGAATATGTGCTGTAAGAAATCACTTGATTTTTGTATGAAGTGAGATTAAGGCCAAAATTAAAAGTTAAATGTTGAAAGACATTTTGATATCCAAACATACAAAATGATATTCAAACATGCAATTTGACAAAACAATCTCTAATTTAAAAGGCAATTTAACATCTAAAACGGATTTCGATATGCTATTTCGATATGCCAATACGATATGCCAATACGATATGACAAAACGACATGACAAAACGAGATGCTAAAACGAGATGACAAAACGAGATGCTAAAACGAGATCACAAAACGAGATCACAAAACGAGATCACAAAACGAGATCACAAAACGATAAGCCATTTCGATATGCCAATACGATATGCCATTTCGATATGACAAAACGACATGACAAAACGAGATGGTAAAACGGTAAGCCATTTTGATATGCCAAATCAGAATTTGAAATGATATTGCGTAATGTTTAAATCTGAAATCATTCAACCCCTAAGTGATAGGCCAAAATCTACATCCGAAAATGTCAGACCACTGGTTGTAGAATTAGGCTCTCGGACGCAAAGGAGTAGTCGACTCTTAAGCAAGCTGTTTTGAGAAAACCGCAGAGACATTTGATACAGGAGTGCTGTGAAACTCATTGCTTTCTGTACCATTCCTGTTCGTCGATGTTCGACCCTCCTGCCCCAATAATTCCGCTGCTTGGCACATAAGTGTTGAGGCCCGAATCCATCTTTCGTTCGCTTCAGCCATTTCAATACGCAAATTTATGTGTTGCTATTTCACCCTTGTCGTTCTATGCAGTTACAAAGTGGATGGTCCTGAAAATGATCTATCATTAAAATCCGGGGGCAAGTAGGGAATACGGCAGGGCTGTTTTTTCATCAGAATAGCGGTATCTTTCGTACCCTGGGTACCAGAGCCAAAAAATGATAAAATAAAAAATATAAAAAAAGTAAAGAAGGAAAGAAAGTTGGTTTATTTAACTCCTTTCTTCCTTCTCTCTTCCTTTTTTTTCCAAATTTTCAATTTCTTTCTAATTTTGAGGCTCTGGTACCCAGGGTATATCTTTCGATGCTTCGATTGTTTTATTTTCCCAATGCGTTAGAATTGGTCGTATTGCGTTAGGAAATAGAGCAAAAGAGAGAGAAAAACTATTTCTGCAACATTTATCGATCATGAAAAAGATTAAAAACAAACAGCTTCTATCCTCGCCTGCTAAATCAAGGTACCTCCTGGATATAAAATTTAAGCGCTGCTTGTAAAATGATATGCCCGAAGCCCACAAAGCAATGATTGTCTTCATGGGTGCAGCCAAAGCAATTTCTTCTCATTAAGACATCCCTGGGAAAAACTGCCTTCGGGGCTTCCCCTTTTGTGAAGTATTGCTAGCTGGGTTTTACTATTGTTAGTGTTCTCAAAACAGCTTGCTTAGGAGTCGATTACTCCTTTGCTTCCGAGAGCCTAATTCTACAACCAGTGGTCCGACATTTTCGGATGTAGATTTTGGCCTATCACTTAGGGGTTGAATGATTTCAGATTTAAACATTACGCAATATCATTTCAAATTCTGATTTGGCATATCGAAATTGCTTATCGTTTTACCATTTCGTTTTGTCATGTCGTTTTGTCATATCGAAATGGGATATCGTATTGGCATATCGAAATGGCTTATCGTTTTGTGATCTCGTTTTGTGATCTCGTTTTGTGATCTCGTTTTGTGATCTCGTTTTGTGATTTCGTTTTAGCATCTCGTTTTGTCATGTCGTTTTGTCATATCGTATTGGCATATCGAAATGGCATATCGAAATGCGTTTTAGATTTTAAATTACCTTTTACATTAGAGATTGTTTTGTCAAATTGCATGTTTGAATATCATTTTTTATGTTTGGATATCAAAATGTCTTTCAACATTCAACTTTTAATTTTGGCCTGAATCTCACTTCATAATTTTGAAGTATACTCCGTAAGTACATGAAATTATTTGAATTTTTATCCACAGTACCACTTAAATTAGTTGCCTTCCTCTTTGACAAAGCAAATGTAAAACTCAACTCGAAAGCTCTTGAGAAATTGTGAGGAATAAAATATGCAATATGCAAATGCAAATGCAATATTTTGTAAAGTACTGTTGCTCAAACTTGTTGTTTCATGTCTTTATTTCGTCATTGTTCAATGTGACAAATTCTCATTCAAGGTTGGAGCATTGCTCATCCAGGTCACAACGTCTCAAATACAATTCATGGTGTTGAACTGCAGTAATAGCTGATTGAACAATGGTTATCGTTATTCACGTCAACTACTAGATAGTGAAAAAGTGATCGATCCAATTTTGGACTGACGCGCAGAAGGAATCATAAATTGAAATTTATTACTTAACATAACAATAGACCAAATTCATTTATTGCAAAATAACTGGTGCTTAGCTGAATACCTAGATAAGTCTCTTCTCCGAACTATTCATGTTAATTGGGTTCATTGCTGAGATGTAAAGAAGCTGCAAATTCTGTTAAACAATGGAAGACTGAAATTAGAACATTTCTTTACTTTCCGGCCATCTATTACTTCTCGCCTTACAAGTGGATATCCTTGAAATTCTTGGTCTGGAAACAGCATTGACAGATCGAACCATTGATCAAAATGTATAAACACCAAGCTAGACAAGACAACGAGGAAATTCTTGGAAACGGCATTAAATGCTAGACTATGGTTGGTTATGATTAGATGCACCAGCTGTCCCTACATCTTTATCAGTTCAAACATATTGCTTTTTAACGACAGAACAATGCTTGAAGCATTACCATCAGCCACGTACTTTTTCTTCTGAGGCAGATTGCGTTGGGTCACTTTTTTCTGAGTCACCCGGTAGGAGGCAACCGGTTTTGTTTTGAGTCGATTTAATTTTCCATTCACATAGCCAGCATTGTTGTTCCCGCTTCTGCATATCACATTTCATAGCTTTTGCTGCCAATCCGGATAGCAACCGGTTTTGTTGTGAGTGGATTTTATGGGCCATTCACATAGCGTTGATGTTGCCACTTCCATGAAGATGAACATTTCTCCGTATCCCCGTCAGTTCGACATCGCCAAGACTTCTTCCTGATATCCTGTTCCCGTTTGCAGCATCCTCGTCTCGTCTTACTTTCCAGGAGCAACAACCGCAACGAGAGGTGTAACAAGTCATATTTTCATTGCGACGGAATAAGAAATAGAGTAATGAGTCGAATACTGCATTTAGTCCAACTGGCCATCTTACCGAGAATTGAAGATAAAGATGTGTGCCCTTGAAATACCCACCCCATACAATAGCAAATGGAAATGTGCATAATAGAAATAATATTGTTATTAAAACACAATATGCCATTATTTTACGGTTGCTTTGATTTCGATTTTGTGCTGATACAGAGGTTTGAATTGTGCGTTGTCGATAGATTACACAGCAAAGTATTGCATAGCAGACAACAAGCATCCATCCACAAACGATAATGACGAGCGATATTATGGTGTAATTTCGGAAATATGGGACAAGGAATGAAGCCAGAATTGACAACACCCAAATAAAGACAAGGCACTTATAACAGCGCTGTATTGTGAAATAAATCCGAATTTTGAATGGAAGAAAGACTGCACATGAACGTTGCACAGCGATAAATAAAGTGTGGAGAAAGGATGAAACCACCGAAAGCGTCAAGCCTCCATGAGCAAAGATGTAGTAATATTCAAGGTTCAATGCAATCCTTTTCTTCAGATGCAGGTGCAAGCAAAAGCTGCAGGAAAACCAAAGTAAGGCGGAAATCAAATCAGCAATCGATAGTCCTAAGACGGAAAAATCAAATGGTGTTTTTGTGTGTTTGCGTCGTATCATCAAAACAATTTGCAAAGAATTTAAGAAGATTCCGAGCGATCCAATGATCTCAAGAACTATGCAATCTATAATGAAAAGGCTGTCCATTTTCTGGAAAAGTCGCTTATGAACTTGTATTTCAGATTTTAAAATTCATCGTCAATTTGGCAGCATTCCTTTGTTCAAATTTCCAGCTAATTAATTGCTGCTGTCATTTGTACGAAGCTCTTCCAATTGTGCTCTCAATCCAAAAGTGGATCTCAAAATGCATGTAAGCCTATCTTCTCGTGATTTGTTTTGCTTTACCAAATTTCAATAACAAACTGATTGCCATGCCCAGAATCTCTTTAACAGTCATATTTGACTTGAACGCGTTTTATTTGGAATGTATAAAATGCCAAATGCTTCGGTAACGGATTAGACTGCTTTTGACGAGGACATCTAGTGAAACTCATTATTGAACGACCATTCTTTGCACGATTGTCACTTTAGGCCAAGAAGGTTGTTGTATTGATTTGACAACATATATCACTTCAATCCTGTGCTAACTTTCCACAACTTCAATGTATGTTGATTTTCTAAGGAGCTGGTGCAAAACGCCTTTGATGACAAATTGTTATCCACAATCGTGCGCAAATGTAATTCAGATTCATTACCATCGGTTAGTGAATGCTTGAGGATTCTTAATGTAGTGTAAATCATGTGCTAATTCACATCGTAGGCCTTTATCAGCTGTAAATTAGATATTTCTAGTTCTTGCCTATTGTAAATAAATTATTGATGATGATGATGATCGTCAAGACCCGCAATAAACAAGCATCCTTGCAGGATTCCTGCTTTCCTAAGAATATCATTCTCAAACAAAAGTATTTGCTGATTGTCAGGTATTCATCCACATTTTGCAGTTTGTCTGATATTTTTTGAATAATGCATGGCCGCAATTGCAGAGACAAATATTTTCCCTTGCACCTGCAAACCCTCGCCATGGGTGACAGGACATCTAGTGGATACTGCTTGTGCGAAAAAATTTCAGACGTTTGAAAGATTGTAGTACATAGAGTATTGATTGGTTGCTAGCAAAAGTACCGAAGCATTTTAGTGATTTCTTGCGTTCTTATGAGTTCTGAAAATATAGATAACCTTTACTCTTTAAAACTCCCTCGTTTGCAAAATGCCTGACAGAGGAGGGCCTAAAATACTTCATCAGAAGATGTGGTGCTGTTCTGCAGAAGAGTTAATGATGCAGAAAAGATCGTTACTATTCTAAACGATACTGGTAAGAGATTTGACTTGACGATCTCATTTAAGAAAACAAAAACACAAATATTCAATGATGAAGATCTAGCGAAACGGGATACTCTTATCACTATTGGATCAGAGAAGATAGATAATGTACATTATTATATGGCGTTCGAAAATACGGCTCCTCGGACCGGCAACGCAGCAATTCGATTGGTTCTCGATCGGTCCGTAAAAGCCGTATTTTTCGTTCGAAGCCGAAAAAAAAAAAAAAAAAAAAAAAAA
>REGL01001352.1:71012-90685 GCA_004194395.1 Aurelia aurita complex sp. Pacific
ATTTTATGGGTTCAAAGTGTCTTATCGATTTGTGTGTGGCCATAACTCCGCCAATCCAGGAGATATTTTAGCCGGCATCCAAACTTTAATACCCAAACATCTGGAGAGTAGATTTTTGCAAAAAAATTCGGGTAATTTCAAGCAATTTCTTTCCTGGTTGCGTTTTATGAAGGTAGGTAAACTGTCCAAAAATTGTCCTGGACTTCTTTCGCAGTGATATCACTCTCCTACTAAATCATCAGGCCTAACTTTTTCACCTTCACGTGTACACAATATTGTTTTCGTCATTTATTTGACTAAAACGTCCTTAGAGTTTCGGCTATTTCTAAAAGGTGGAACGTGGAATGATGGAATGGAACGTGGAATGATGGAATGGAACGATGGAATGGAACGATGGAATGGAATGATGGAATTGAATGATGGAATGGAACGATGGAATAGAATGATGGAATAGAACGATGGAATGGAATGATGGAATGTGTTTAATGCTACATATATTCTGCATATAGTCTATTTCACAATTTCTCACTCAAACTAAGACAACTGCATATAGTCTATTTCACATTTCTCACTCAAACCCTCACACTGGCCTGCTGGTACTGAAAACAGAATTATTGTGAAGGAGACAAACTTATCTGTTAGCTCAAACATGGTAGAAGTGGTTAATTCTCCATAACGGAGATAAATTGACGTTTTTTAAATGGACTATTATTTTTGCCCAGGGGGGCACTCAGCACATGCACATACGGGGAGGTAAGTCAGATATTGTCAAAATTTTCAAAGAAACATCACAATCTTTGCACCAAAAAATGAGACACAAATTAATGAACTCTTGGCATGTAAGTGTGGACATTTTCATCAAACATTTAGAAACTTTTAGAACTTGTTGGTCATCTGACTTTCTTATCGAAAGTGTGTATTCCAGGGCTTGCAAAGTTGCTAAAGTGGTAGAAAGTTAAGAAAAACCAGGTCAAAATCGTACAATTTTGGCTGAATAATATTCACTACAATTTTGTCTCCTACAAGTTGTCTTTCTTCATGTACTGCTAGCAGAAAGTTTGGATGATGCTTCACCTAGTTAGAATTAACTTCAAATTGGTCAGTGTGCTGGTTGTAACGGGGTTGAAAACATTAAACATCATTTACAGTATAATCAGTACCGTACCTCTTAAGGCTGACATAAAATATGTCAGGATTTCAAATCTTTTTAGCCTGACTCAGGAGAAAAAGGTTTGAGTGACTGTGGTATACCAGTACGATGAAGTACGGATATAACTGCACACATTTTCAGTCTTACAATTATTGTGTTTGAAATTTGTATCATAAAATTGGAGGCTATAGAACCAAGCGGGTCTGAGAGGCCTGTTCCACTTACACCACCTTGGCTTATTATAAAAGAGTGTACTGTAGCACCGTTTCTTCTTTCTTCACTTTCGAAAAAATTGAGCATATTGTTTTTGTGTGCTAAAGTACTGCTGAAGTTTCTTTCGAATCTAGAAATATCAAGTATGTGTTGTGTTTGTTATCGCGATACAGAGTTTGCTAGACATATTTAGGATATTCACAAAGGCTTGTTTGATTCCCGAGACCAATGGAAACCTGATCGCCATGGATGGTCATTTAACGTTAAATAAATGCTGAGAAACCAAACTCTGAATTTCAAATGGTTGAGAAGATCAAGTATTTAGGGATGAAAATTGATAAACATTTATCTTGGAATGAAATATCCATTTTGTACGATCTAAGGTTTCTCGTGCTATTGGATTTCTTAAATATGCAAAGAAGCTACTTCCAAAAGACACTCTCTCTAAAATGTATCGTGGTATCGTTGAACCGCATCTCCGCTACTGCTGTTCAGTCTGGGGGGCATGTGGTGGGATCAGGTTGATGGTGCTGCAAAAACAGCAACTGATCTCCAAGTCCCACTAATGAGAACAAGTAATGGTCAGCGAGCTTTCTCATATCGTGGTGCTGGAGTTTGGAACCTCTTGGATTGTGAAGTCAAGCAGGCATCCTCCTTCAAAGCATTTAAAGAAGCTTTGAACAAATACTTTATTTATTTATTTATTTATTTATTCATTTATTCAATATTGTAATTAAGTTAAGGTTTTACTTTGTATTTACTTTTAACTTAATTTTTAAAGTTTTATGCATGGCCCCTTGCAAAGCAGTCTATCGATTGACGGGGTCATCATGCTTAAATAAATTAAAATGAATGAAATGAATATGATACAGGAAACAGATGAAGGTAAAGTAAAAATATGGTCAACGAAGGCATCATTTCTAAAAAAATCAGCTAGAGGTTTCTTATAGGGTGGTTTCTATTTGTGGGTTCTTACTGTAGGTAGAGTAATAGCATTGCATCTCGCTGCACCTAATGTGTCCTTTTTATATGTTTCCATAACCAATACGAAGAGATATCGACTGTGCAATCAGTTGCTACAATTCTTCTTGACTTCCAATAGCTCTTAGTAGGTGGAAAACCAAAGCACATGTTGATGTAAGTGACAGCCGTTGTCCTCTCTATTCTTTTGCAAAGAACTTGATATATATCTTAGCACTAAAGCCAGATGGAGGTGGAGTTGTTATACCTGTGATGAACTGGAGAAGATCTTCAATTTTGAAACTTGCCTTGTGGCTGTGGCTTCCTCTGCAACCCTATTGTTGCCGTGACCCAAAGCCCCAGAGTGATCCAAAACAATTGTTCAATAATTTTAACAATAAAGGAAAAACAATGAATTCCTTAAATGTGCATCAACGTATCATGAACATGTAGGATGAGCTTCAACTCAGAATAGTGATATAAAAATGATAAAGTTCATATTCAGAAATACATTTAAGGGTAGCATATAAATTTCCGTTTTTCTCCATATAGGTGTATCAAGAGTGTAAAAAGGAAGAACTTCCATCTTTTTTGGGGGGAAGGGGTATTCTATAATTGCTCTTGATCTGAATGTTTGTAAGCTTAACTCACCAATGAGATATACAATGGGCCTCATCAACAATTACAACTTTCAACCTGCCAGCATAGACAGAAAATGCAAGAACTCGTTTCCAACTCGACTCAAGAGATTCTGGAGTTATGAAGAGAACTTCAATTGACCCCTGTATGACATTTTGAATTGCAGTTGGGTCCTTTTGAAGTTCTCCGACACATTCTGCCACTATCCCCATCTTTTTCAGGCGTTGAACTTGCTCTTGCATCAAGCTAGAGAGTGGCGAAACTACTAAGCTAACATGCGATATAACAGGACGATTTTGTTATTTCTTGGTAAATAGAGTGGACATGAGCGCAAAGCAATCAGTTTTCCCTGCTCCTGTAGGTGCACACACAAATACATCTTTATCTTTCAACACCTTCAAGTAAACAGCCCTCTGGAACTCACGCAGCTCCATTGATATGAAATAATGTGCTTTCAGTTGGTCTAGTCTGTCAAGAAATTTTTCTACGAAATTGTCACTACTCATAACAATGGTTTCCAGTTTAGACCTGTTGGTATTAGTGCACTGTTTGTCTTCAATTTCGTCCATTTCCATCTCTTCACAGCCTGTTGAAAGCAATTCCTTGATTGGCTCTTTCCCAGGGCAAACTTCACAAAAACCAAGGTGGCATTTTGGTAATGGTGGGTTACACATCATTCTTGCTAAAACATGCAAGTAATGTTTGAAAGGAACCTCTACATTCTCAGTTATCTTTGAAATCTGTGCACCATTCATCATTAATTTCACATTATTGTGTACTGTGCACACACAGACAGAATGTGTGCCATTTGCCCCATAAGACACATTCTTTTGGGCAAAGCATCACAAACTTCGAGAATCCTATCTTATCATCTTTGTTTATTTCCTTGAATCTTTGGTATACCGGGTGTCCCAAAAAAAGTTGCGGCGTTTGATTGAACGCAGACAAAAAAGTTCCTTATGTGGCAATTTCTATTCATTCTAGGTACATGCTTGACATTTCAACTTACAGTTTGGCATATCATAGGAAGAAATCAGTAATCTGAAGATGTAGTTATTAGTCCTAACATCGCATCTTCATGTTGGAGGCAAAACCAGAGAGATTAGTACGCCTCGCCTTTCTGCATCATCGTGGTGGAGGGGGAATCTCCGGATGAGCACCACAAAAACTGGGTTGACACTTTGTTTCATTGCTTTGACGACGTGCAAGAGTCCCACTCATTGAGCATATTTGAAGTAAAGGTCTGAAAATCGAATCTAATAGGTCTCAGGGGGGAATACTATGTTCATAACTTCCCACTCAATTCTGACTGAACGAACACACAAAAATGCATTATTGCATAATATGGCAGGTCAAAAAAGCAATGATAAACTATTCTTTAGTTAAGAAAATACATTATTCTACTCCGTGCCGTGAAACCGTGAAACAGAAAAAATTCCCATTTGAAATTCCCAGTTGGCACAAGACAACAATAACAGCAGCAAACAGTTGTCTCGAGACATATTTGTTTCAATTCTTCACACCTTACGCTAATTCACACAATCAAAAATGATTTAAATCTAAAATCCGTTAAATTACAAAGCAACGCTTTCTCTTGTGAATAAAATTTCTGCCCCCTCTGGACGTCATGGTAATGAACGAAAATTATCAACTCAATTTTTGTGTTGCTCGTCGAGGGAGTCCCCACCATCACAAAGCAGGACGGCGTAATAATCTCTCTGGTTTTGCCTTGAACATGAAAGTGAAATGTTAGAGCTCTTAACTCCATTTTCAGATTACTAATTTCTTCCTGCGATATGCCAAACTGTAAGTTGAAATATCTAGCACGTAACTAGAATGAATAGAAATTGCCAGATTAAAAATATTTTTATCTGTACTCAATCAAAAGTCGGAACTTTTTTTTGGGACACCCGGTAGTTCTTTCAAATTTCCAAGCACAAACCTCTTCTGAACTGTCTGTTTGTTGACCATCAACAGAAGTAGTGTAGCAATCTTTCGTTCCTGGCATAACTTGGCTGATGTCATGTTGATAGTAAAATTCTTTTACTTTCCTTACTGTGTCTTTTGCAAGTGTTCTTCCAACTTTAGGGTTTGGGCTAGACAGGATGCCTCTCTCTATTGCCAAATGTTTTGCGTTTGTAGCCATTTGTTGTGAGCAGCAAATTCTGCCATAAATTTCCTCCTGCTCCATGTTTTCGCAAATATTGTGAGGATTATCAATTGTTCACTTTTACCCTGACATGACTTGTATTTATCGATCAGTCCTTGCAAGATCTTTTTCTTTATCATCACCTTCATCAGATGATGACTCTTGGTGGGAAACAGATGCTGCACTTGTTATTCTGCAAGCTGCATTAATCTTGCTTGACAGTGCATTTCTCATTTTTTGTTTCTTCTTTTGAAGGTAGGCGCTACTGGTCTCCATGCGACTTTTTTCAATGGGCTTTCTCCTATTAACTCAAGTGACTTGTTAATGCCATAGAGCTCAGAATCTGGACTTGAAATATGGAATCATCTTGTTCATTAACTTCTCCTCAAGTTTCCTCTTGACTTACTTGCTTGATGGTGTCAGCTATTTGATTGTGTTGAGGTTGTACACAGGATATCATTTCAGTGGAAGTTCGCAAAGCTTCTTACGACAACAACTGCAAATTCTTAGACCAATAGAGACCATTGATGGAAAGTTTATTGCTTGTTCCTCTGTCACATCTCTAAGGTCTTTTTTCTTAACGTTTTATGCTCCTTGAATGGATCACAACAATACTTTCGATCAGTTTTCATCATTTTGTTATCCTTGTAGTAATAAAAGAGCTTCAGAGTCAAGTTGTAACTTGATCACAGCAAATGAAGATCTTATTTTATTTACAAGGTTAAGGGAGTTGTTATTGAAGTAAATGAATGAGAATTTAACAGGAAATCAGAGGATTTAGGTGACTGAGTGATTGAATCCTGAATGACTTGTCATCTACTTAATTGCTCATTACAAACAGGAAAAGGAAGCAATTAACACCAACTTAGATGATTATCTGATGATGATGATATAGATGATCTTAGATGATTCAAGAGACCACCCTTATTTTAGAATAATCCAATAGGCAGACCAAGTTCCTGAATGGGNATAGACCATTGATGGAAAGTTTATTGCTTGTTCCTATGTCACATCTCTAAGGTCTTTGTTCTTAACGTTTTATGCTCCTTTAATGGATCACAACAATACTTTCGATCAGTTTTCATCATTTTGTTATCCTTGTAGTAATAAAAGAGCTTCAGAGTCAAGTTGTAACTTGATCACAGCAAATGAAGATCTTATTTTATTTACAAGGTTAAGGGAGTTGTTATTGAAGTAAATGAATGAAAATTTAACAGGAAATCAGAGGATTTAGGTGACTGAGTGATTGAATCCTGAATGACTTGTCATCTACTTAATTGCTCACTACAAACAGGAAAAGGAAGCAATTAACACCAACTTAGATGATTATCTGATGATGATGATATAGATGATCTTAGATGATTCAAGAGACCACCCTTATTTTAGAATAATCCAATAGGCAGACCAAGTTCCTGAATGGGAAAAATATGTTTTCTTACCATGTTCTCATAGAGAACTTCAAGTACATGATTCCTTACTATAAATCAAGGCAGAGTATAAGGTATTTTCAATCAAAACAAGAATTTTGATATGTGCTATAAATTCAACATTTAGTAAGAACTGACTGAAAAGTGGAGAACTGTTGGAGTTTTCCTGAAGGTTTCAGTAGAAAGGAATATAGAAAATCCCCCACAACAAGTCATACCCCTCTATACTTAGAGATGAGTTAATCAGGAACCCATTGCTAGCCTATTCTGAAACTTTGCCATATCAAGGGACACATATATACCTACTTCTGTAGGAAATTTGAAAAAAATTGAAAATTGCACCCTAGCCAGAGGGTAACTTTAAAATGATCAATCAAATTTGTTGTCTTGACAAAGGGCAGTGACCAGTTTTTTTAGCTCAAAAATGAACTCAGGAGCTCAAAAGCTTTCAGATAACACCAAGATCACCCTCATCACACATACCTGAGTAGAG
Organism: Aurelia aurita complex sp. Pacific; assembly: GCA_004194395.1. NCBI lineage: Eukaryota > Metazoa > Cnidaria > Scyphozoa > Semaeostomeae > Ulmaridae > Aurelia > Aurelia aurita complex sp. Pacific. The sequence continues at coordinate 78,044 of REGL01001352.1, forward strand.
TNATAGAAAATCCCCCACAACAAGTCATACCCCTCTATACTTAGAGATGAGTTAATCAGGAACCCATTGCTAGCCTATTCTGAAACTTTGCCATATCAAGGGACACATATATACCTACTTCTGTAGGAAATTTGAAAAAAATTGAAAATTGCACCCTAGCCAGAGGGTAACTTTAAAATGATCAATCAAATTTGTTGTCTTGACAAAGGGCAGTGACCAGTTTTTTTAGCTCAAAAATGAACTCAGGAGCTCAAAAGCTTTCAGATAACACCAAGATCACCCTCATCACACATACCTGAGTAGAGTTTCACACTTTTAAGTGTTCACACGTAGCGACAAATGGCAAAATTTTAATCAGCGATAACTCGCTAATGAGTTGATATAGAACAAACAAATTTAGGGAAATAATTCATCTTATAGATACCAATCACCCTGCAAAATTTCAAGACAATCTATGAAAATGATGTTTTTCTCTGGATACACTTGGCATGGAATCTCCCTCCTGTCTTTCTTTCTTTCTTTTTTTATTCCTTCCTTTCGTTTTATTGCAATTTATTTTCGTTTTATTTATTGAAAATGAAATTAATTTTGGAACTTAATGATATTAAATAGGCATATTCTGCCCCAAATTGTCTGGATAAAGAACCAATCCTATCACAAAGATAGATGCAGACATGGCATAGGTTCATAGTTGTTAGAACTGACCTTGTCGATGTCCTTGATGACGGCACTAAGCAGTGCATTCAAAGGTGAAGGTGTGTTGTTCATGGTGACAACAGCAGTGCTATTATTTTGTCCTTCATTGCATTGTCCCAAGATAAACGGAAAGCAGCTGCTCACGATGAAATCTGCTGCGATCTCGAATTCGTCAGGCATCCCTATTTGTTGTAAGATTTGCAACAAAAGTAATGTTCACTACAATAACTCTGTATCTATAGATGATTTGGAGACACCTACAATTTTAAAGAGCTCTAGTGGTTCATGTATTCAAGATTTAAGAATTTTAGGAATCAGTTTTTGCAATTTTTTACATAGAAGTTGATGAAATTCCTTTATCAAAACAAAATGGAATAGTGTTTCCCACGATTTATTGACCGCAATCAAATAGCAATGTATGCAGTGAAAGGTTCCATGCTGAACGCCAGTTAAATGCAGAAAAACACTGGATGGATCAAGATGAGGACACCAAAGTTTGGTTTTGCAATGAATGCTGGGAACTGGTAGAAAAGAAAGGTTTCATTATCACCGGAGTCAAAGACTAATGGAGCATCAGAAATGAAACTTTGCTATGGTAGTTGTAACATCATGAACAAAAGTTAATGGGAATTTTGCTAGTTTTTTCTCAGCACTTCAGGAACAGGGTATGGAAAATCTCCCCCAAAGTCAGTGTTGGTACAGTTTCTGTGGCTATCTAAAGGGAACTGTACATAAATAGCTAAGATGTCATAAAACATTGCATTACATCAACTTGAGGGGGGAGGGGTGACAAAGCAAAAGTTTCAAGTTGAAAAGTTCTAAACACTCTCTCTGCATCCATTACATTCATTTAGGATTATATTGTGGGAAATTACAGCACAGCTGAGGAAGAAATAATGTGCACACTCTTATCCAGTTTGGAATTGTTGTTTCCCAATGAATATCAAATTCATACCAAAACTTTTCTCATGAATAAAACGTTGATATTTTTTGTTCCTACAATTTTTTGAAGCCAATTTGAATCTTTTAAGCCATGTTGGAGGGCAGAAGACATTTGTGGAGGAGCTGACACTTGTATGCCTACCTTAAGGTTTTCAAGATTGCTATTCTTGTTGATTATTTCATAGTGATTATTTCATAGTAATCAAATCTTTTGCTTTTCCTGAGTTCACTGGATCAGAGTTTACCTAGATTTAAACTATTCATGAATCAGTAAATAAACAACAATGTGCAATAATTTAGAAGCATTTTTTTGACATTGTTTAGAACCCACAGTTGTTGTCAGGTTGGCATTAAAGCCTTTTAGAGCACAAAGAGCCTTTTGTAACATGCATTATTGGTATTTATATGTTTTCTTGGCTTTAAGGATTGTGTTATTTCAAATTTCTGAATGTGACAATCTTGAAAACTATATCTCCAATATAGGCTTTGCATTCACAGATGCTAAGATAGACTTATTTACCTTTTGGTTTAATTTTACCAAGAAATCTTACACAAAATCTAAGCTATATCTTGGCAGAACAGTTAAGGCTTCAAGTGTGGATTCAGCATTAGGGGCACAGGATACCAGGCCTATTTGTAGAACATATGATTTGCCAGTGCAATCATTGCTGTTGCTGACTTCAAACTTGAACAATTCACTCTCCAACCAAGTTATCAGGGAGGGCAGGGTGAACTGCATTTTAAACTAAAGGCAGGAAAGAATGTCTGCAAAATATTTTAACAAGATGCCCTAAACAAATTAAAAATTGTCCTGTATTCTTGAACAGGAAAATCAAGAACTACCTATTAACTTTGTTATTATCCTTTATAAAAGTACAGTACATTGGAAAGCAGGCCATAGTATAGCAATATGGCATGGCTTGGTGGGCCTAAGACAATCTTCTTGCCATGATGTGTCTGCTTGTTTAGGCCTAAAATAACTTTCCTGCATTTTAATCGTAAACAAAATACTGAGATCGAGAAGAAGATATAAAGGATGACTAAAGTAGTCTGTACCTTTCTTTCCAGATCTTTGCGGCTGATCTTTGATGGACTTGCACAAGATGTAACCTTCAAGTGTCCGCCATTGCTGCGCTCTTGAGACTACTGTTCTCGTGATTCGTCGGATTGCGAAAACGATCTTTCTCGTGTGCGAATTTTATGAATAATTAATGAGCTCCTTTTGACCGGTTCAAATTTTGGCCTACCATTTCATGGTCGATACCTTCCAATTTCTTCCTGTGTCCTGCTCGATGTTTGATTAGGCCTAAGCACTTTCTGCAAATATACTTTGAGGTTGGCACTACATACACCCTTAAAAGCTGCAATTCTTTTTCAACGTTCGTTTCTCCCTTCCCAACAACTAGATTAAAATCATTTCCTTTATTCTTTTCTCGCAATAAAATTTCAAAGCACAGAATACATGTCGTGGTCTTTGTCATTGCTTCACATAGAACTTCTGAAGCGCGCGGCTTGCAGCATTGGGCGGCGCAAAGCGCTAGCGCAGAAAATGTAGTAACGAGGCCAAGTTTCTGCTGAGTCATTCGTACAAGGTTTTTGCGATTGTTGCGCAGAGTCTACTTTTCCTTTTGTAGAGTCTGCGCGCAGGCTAGAGTGAATATTACAGCTTTTCCTTCATGAAAGATTTGGTTTTCAAATCTCCAAACGTTTAATTTTACTGTTAGCCTCTTTGTTTAATCTTGTTGTATCCTAGTCAGTTTTGTCACTGTATTTGCTTAATTTCTTTCATTTTCATCATGATCACCGGTCGTGATTAGCGGATTACTGAGTAGGAAAGTTCCTTTCAAATTGTCCACTTTTGAAAGTAGGAGGTACCATGCCCAAGGTGGAGTTTGTAGATTATAAATCATATGCAGGATGGATGAAGAATCTCAACGGTAATGAATTGTGTGGAAAGTGCGGTACCGAAGGTGACTTAATGACAATGTGTGGTTGCTGGCATAATGATCATTGGAGTATGAGTTCTGTTTGATATTCATCATGTTGATTTCCTCACCTTTTCTTTGTGTACAAACTGCAGCGCAGTGCAGGGCTTCCTGTCCCCGAAACATTCCCAACCTAAGGTTGGGAATGCTTGTATTATCTGCTCGAAGCAGGGGTTTCACCGCTGCCATCAGCTCATTGTCGCAAGTGTAGCACAAGAGACATGCGAGTTTGTTTGAATGTGACTAAATAAACATGGCTAACTAAATGACGATGGAAGCGATCATCAATTAGATTGAGGGGTGTATGGGCAGTATGAAGGCGGAGAGGAGGTATAGGGAGGTACATCCTACCCTCTCCCTCGAATCTGCTCAGCCATGAAGCTCCAAAAATCCTGATGTTCATCAGGATATGAAGCTGCACTGCCAGCTGATGGGGTTGGGTGGGGGGCTGGGCGAGATGAAGGCACAGGCCGAGGCAAAGGCAACTCTGGAATGACTTGCGGCAAAAGAAGGTGTACGGGTGCTGTGAGGAGGGGTGTAGCTGGATTGCTAGCTACTCCCTCTCCCTCAGAGGCGGTTCTTATCGGCGACCAGACCAGAGGACTAGTCATCAAATAATACCACGGAGGGGGTTGAGGGAGTAGCTGCACTCTGACAGGAGACAAAAACTGGCCCCCTTGCGTGTCGGACGTGGGGGCCTCCATTACATCAGAAAGGCTCACTTTCATTGTTGGATCGTTGGTCAGTCATGGTGGCCACTGTCCTCATTGCAGGTTCCTCCGAGTCCGCTTGGGTGCCAACCTCATCATGCAGCTCACGAGATCAGGGTTGGCACTAGATCATAGTCTCCCAAATCACTAAATCGCATTACGTCATTCAGTCTGTGTGCCTCGTACTCACATAGCCTCAGCCAAATGCAAGCATGCACAGAGTCAAAAGGTTGGACTTGAACCAATTTTCACAAAGTTTCTCGGCCGTCAAGAAGATATCGGACCTGTTTGTCAATTCCAAAGGGCTTTTACTCCCAAAAATTTGGATACACTTTTGGCGTCAAAGTACTTTTGTTCTCAATAGGTGATTATGCATTGCATTCTTTAATCAAATTCATATAGGATCGTTAAAGATTCCTTAATCGAACGCAATGCATCTTGGTAAAAAGTTCCTCGCCGCCATCTTTAGCGTAATCGTCTATTAAAATCATTCGGAAATCCCTAGAAATTATTTGGTTCTGAAAGCTTTTGCAACTCTCAGACCAGTTCTTGAAATTAATCAGGTTTCCCCCTGTTTCCCCGGGGTTTCACCTACGCTTCTACCAATTCAATGGCAGTTGCGATGCGATGTACTTGCACTAACTAAGCGATCTTTGGTTCCACCTGTCTCAGCATGAACAACTCGTCCCAAAGGAGAAATGACTTCCTTGTTCCTGCATGTGATGAAACTTACAGAAATGAAACACAATGGTACTCATTCCTAGATTCAGAGCAGCCAGCAATGTAACAGAGGAAACAATACGAGAGAAAAGGAAATGTTTGCACAATCAAAACCTGGAAGGTTCTCCTGGGGTTTTCCTTCTAAAATACCACAGCAAATATGCCTTTGTCTTTCAATTCATAGAAAACAAATTCATTACTAGCCTGCTTGCAGTCTTTCTTTTGTAAAATTGGGTTCTTTCAATTTTACACTAAAGAAAGACTGTGCAAGCAGGCTAATTTATTACCTTACACAATATTATGTCGCCATCTCTAATTTTAGACATGAGCCAAAAGGGAGGCTAAGTGACTAAGAGGTTCCATGTAGAGTAAATGACATAATGTGATTTGGGAGACTATGATCTAGTGCCTACCAGCATAGGAATCATTCATCGTACATAGCGTTTGCTCGTGACCCATGGTCGAAACCGCCAAAGCCTCATTTTCACGGACCAATCAGACGGCTAGAAAGTGAAGAAGACAAAAGAAACCCGTGAATATTTTCTAAATTTTACCTACCATCATAAAACGCAACCAGGACAAAAAACTGCTCGAGATTTCCTGAATTTTTTTAAAGCAATCTACTCTCCAGATGTTTGGGAGTACAACTTTGGATGCCGGTTAAAATATCTCCTGGATTGGCGGAGTTATGGCTACAAACAAACCGATAAGGCACTGAACCTTGAACAATAGAAATTCTGGCCGGGAGACAATAGTAATAACAATAGTGATTATTGTAAGAACGGCCCAAAAACGCCACAATCTGCGTTTTTAGTTTATCTTCCTATTGTCTTTCGCTAAATTTTCTTTTATTAAAGATTCAATGACCCTAGGGTTTCTACGTGAATTGAAAAAGTCTACAAAGGATTGTTCGCGCATTTCAAGTCATGTGGCAACACTCTAGGGAAGTTTCTGTATTGTACTACTTTTTGTATTCATGGCATAAGTTTGCTCGTTGCGGAATAACTTCTAAAATTCAAAAGAGGTTTTATCAAGAGGCTTTATCAACTGACTTGAATGGGCCTAAACAGGTCTCGACAAGCCTTCGCTGATTTTGTCTATTGAAGAGGCAATAACTCCGCCAATCCTGGAGATATTTTAACCGGCATCCAAACTTGTACTCCCAAACATCCGGAGAGAAGATTGCTTTGAAAAAATTCGGGACATCTCAAGCAGTTTTTTGTCCTGGTTGCGTTTTATGAAGGAAGGTAAAATTTAGAAATATCTTCACGGGTTTCTTTTGTCTCTTTCGCTTTTTAGCCATCTGATTGGTCTGTGAAAATGATGCTTTGGCGGTGTCGGCCATGGGCCACAAGCATTCAGCTATGTACGACAAATTATTCCTATGTTGTGCCTACCCAAGATCAGAGGGGGGACCTGCAATGTGGACAAGTGGTGCCACAATGCTGGACCAACCAACCCACAATGCAGTGTGAATGGAACGCCCCACCACACCTCATGCACATCTGCATCACGGGTTCCTAAACAAATTGTGCAACATTCACCTCTAGCGTACACCTCACCCCTTGTCATCCTCACCATGCCATTATTCCTCGCTTTCTTGAGCTTTGGCGCCTCTACCACAACTCTACTGGGGGTTGCGGCCACCTCCTCAGCATGTTATGAATCAGACGATGTGTTGACTGGAAAGAGAGGGGAAAGGAAAGGATTAGGAGGCGTTTCCCAAGGGAGGTAAGGGGTACGAAAGGGAAAAAGTTCTCTGTTTATTATGCACTGTTTGAACATTTGATATGAGGAAACACAAAGTTTTCTACCACAGATATTCTCTATGATTTTAGTGGTCTTCAAACACCACATTTACACCATTCAGGTACTTCCCCATCACCGTTAATATGTTGATATTTGTCTTTGATATAATTAACCATATCCTTGAAAAACTGGACGCTGCCCTGGCTATTGCATGCAAGCTCTATTACAAGGGATTCCAAAATGCCAGGCAAGATTCTTCCTTCCTATAGAATCCCATTGTTTTTTCACTTTGGGTTTATATGACAAACCCAACGCCACTGGTATTGTGAGACATCACCTCACCAGAGGTGGAATCTCGCCTGGGTGAGGACTCGCCTGTCAGCCCCGGGTCTAGCAGGTGAGGTGTTTTTCCTCATATAAACATGCCCTAAGTCTTCAATTTCATCAACCTCAGTTCAACAGTTTCATTTTCATTGTTTGTGATGTTTTATTTATAAGTGCTTACAAAAATGTAGTTTTCATGGGAACCCTTTATTCATTTGGTAAAAAGAGAAATGTACCTTTAATCATCGGAAAAAACAGGCTAGAACAAATTAGCTAGCTAAGCACACATTGGTTTGATATGAAATTCCGAATAATGATAGCGATCTGAAGTCCTCTATTTTGGGGAAGAAAAGAAAAGACTAGTGCAGTTCAAAGTTTGCCCTCATCCAGATTGAAAAGCTTTAAATCACTTCCCAAACTGATCGCATTTATCGTATTTCATCGCACTTCATCGGAATTCTCGGTCTAGGATCAATTAGGATTATTTCCGTTTTATATTTCCAATCATTTTAAAGATCACCAGTTTCCAGATTCCATGTTTTAAAGATAGCTTAAAACATATTGGTAGGAGATTTTAAACATAGAATGATTATACCCTTGTAATTCTTATTTTGAAACTTTTGCTTCATAACATTAATGTTTTTGCTGATGTAAGCATTTATTTATTTTGTATGCAAAATAGTGATCTTTGTGTAAAATTGATTATAAACTGCTTTAAAAATAGCAAAAGAAGCTAAATATACATACATAAAAGGCCTGCTGTATTATATGATGTTGCTCATTTTTCAAAAATGTTTTTATTATTGTCAATTCTATAAACTGTGCTAAGTACAATTTGCCAGGTTAACTTAGCAATTCAGCTAAAGTCCTGATCTGGCTAACAGGTAGAAAATAGATATCTCCATCTTGGCAAAATTATGCTGGGTGTCTCAGAAAAAAGTACCCCCTCTTGATTGGAAATAGGAACCAAGTAATAAGATACCATTGCTCCCCGACTTCACAGCTAAATTTATCAATATTCAACTTAGATGCACATACCTTGCATTTAGAAATCGTTCATCCAACACGGGAGATACAGGTTTGCAAAGTCAAAATTTACAGTGCACCCAAAACAAGAGGTTTTGAAAACGGTCCTAGTAATGATTTGTATCCTCTGATTTCAGGTGCAGTCCTAAGTTGACCTTGTGAGTTCATATCTCTAGTATTTGGTGGTCCATTTCCAACTGCAAGGTATGTGCATTTAAGTTGAAGACCAACAAATGTAGCCATGAATTCAATAATTCCCGAAATATTATCGTTTTGTTGCCTTATTGGGTCAAAAGGGGGTACTTTTTTAAGACACGCGGTAGTAGACCTGAATGTTATTAATTTTCATTTTCAGTTTCCCAAGTTCCAAATATTCAACTCAAATAATGTCAAAGAATCCACCCATTGCTAATTATATTGGCATTGCTAATTATAGAAGAGAATTCTTTAGATTGTTCACTGTAGCTGTCGTAAGTGCTGGGCAATTCCAGGAGTGGTCCACCGCTAGCGCACTCGTTGTGCATTTCAGAAATTGTTTTTAAGAGCAAACATGAGCATATATGATAATAATATATATAATAATAATAATAACACGAATCTTTATACAGGATTAACACTTCAACGTTACTGCTGTTATCAATGTGTGTCCTGGAGGAGAAGGATATATCTACACATATTCCTTGGGTATCTTATTTGTTTGGTTCAGTAGCCAATTGGGAGGTGATGTAATGCTCTTAATTTTTGAATGTAATTAAAACATTCACTGCTCAGCTTCTGCAAATAACATGACGGAGGTAGATTAAAAACAATAATTTGCTTGAAAAGTTACTTTAAGTTATTTTGGTTTCTTCCTTTTTGGAAGTGAATTATTGTCAACTTCATACCATCTTGTCTCATTGGAATCTTTCCTTCGTCCTTTTGTGTTACCTTGTAATGACAGAATTGAATGCTGGATTCTNTTATTAATTTTCATTTTCAGTTTCCCAAGTTCCAAATATTCAACTCAAATAATGTCAAAGAATCCACCCATTGCTAATTATATTGGCATTGCTAATTATAGAAGAGAATTCTTTAGATTGTTCACTGTAGCTGTCGTAAGTGCTGGGCAATTCCAGGAGTGGTCCACCGCTAGCGCACTCGTTGTGCATTTCAGAAATTGTTTTTAAGAGCAAACATGAGCATATATGATAATAATATATATAATAATAATAATAACACGAATCTTTATACAGGATTAACACTTCAACGTTACTGCTGTTATCAATGTGTGTCCTGGAGGAGAAGGATATATCTACACATATTCCTTGGGTATCTTATTTGTTTGGTTCAGTAGCCAATTGGGAGGTGATGTAATGCTCTTAATTTTTGAATGTAATTAAAACATTCACTGCTCAGCTTCTGCAAATAACATGACGGAGGTAGATTAAAAACAATAATTTGCTTGAAAAGTTACTTTAAGTTATTTTGGTTTCTTCCTTTTTGGAAGTGAATTATTGTCAACTTCATACCATCTTGTCTCATTGGAATCTTTCCTTCGTCCTTTTGTGTTACCTTGTAATGACAGAATTGAATGCTGGATTCTCAGCTTATTGTCATTATACCGGCTTGTGTAAAATGCCGGTCATGCAGGTTAAGAGAATGCAGATTAAATCGTGCGGGTCAAAACTACAGGCCATGGGCATACTGGCTTTCGGCTTACAGCCTACTGATGCTGTAAGTATGATAGTCCAAAGGTTACCTGGTTTTACATTTTTACCTGGTTTTACCTGGTTTTTTAACAACACTCCTACAAAGCGTGGGAAACTGCCTTTGGGAAAAGGCATTTTACAATCAGAATTTACTGATTTAGCCCTATCCAGACTAGCCTGCGTGCAGTCTTTCTTTAGTGTAAAATTGAAAGAACGAGAAATAGAAAGACTGCGCATTTGTAATCGATTATTCGTATTTTAATGAATAGATCCATTGTGATATGAACCAATTAGAACTTGGTTAGAGATTTTCCGAACTACAACACAATCAGCCTACGTAGCGTCTTTGTTTTGTGTTTGTTTGAAATTGAACACTTTGATAGAACAGATTAACGTTCATTCATTTCATTTTGCTGAGTCACTCATACAAGAAATCTCTTGGTGCTGCACAGTCTTTCTACTTTCTGGTTCTTTCAATTTTATAAAAGAAAGACTGCACGCAGGCTATATCCAGACTGCCCCTCCCCCCACATACTGCAGAGAGCACTGCGCCAGATTGGTTCAACGAACCAGGAAATGGTTTTTGACTTTTAGTTTCTATCCTTTTGACGTGTGGTTTTGTGTGAAATATTAAAACAAAATCAAGGGGGTGGGGGATGGCTGATAATAATGGTTGTACATTTTAAAGTAAGGCAATTTTCATAAATGCTTAGGAAAATAGAAGAGTCGTATAAAATTACATCAGCCTTGCCGTGTTCCATCAAAATTTGATTCAGTCTTATTTGAATATTCTCTTGCAACGACGAATTTCCAAATTTATGAAGTTTCTCTACTCAATATTTACCCGAGAGAATGAGAATGGCTGTTGTTTCTCCCATTGCATCTCTTCTTTGCTGTTAAGCACCGCCCAGTTTCTTGTTAAAGAAGATTCCTCTTGCAATGTGACAGAATAGGTAACAATACGGTTGCTTTTTTACAGGTATTGAGAGTTTCGCCAAGTTTCCACAGGCTGCGATGAATGGTTCACTGAACCCGATTTTGAACATTTATCACTTAATCTTTAGTGAAAAGCCCTGAATTAGATGTTTGCAATTTTTATCTTGGCGCTCGTGCGGCAGATTACAAAAATCAATTTCTAAGTCCTTTAATGACCATAAAAAGTTAGAATCCTGATTGCATAAGTTTAAAGGTTTGCTAAATTGGGGGTTTCTTTTTTCAGAACTGTTCGCAAGGTGGGATAGCTGAATATTTCTTCAAATGAAGGTTTATATTCAACCACAGCGTTGCGTATCTTTTTTCACTTCATTCATTTCCCAAAAGTGTTAACTTGTAGATTACCTGGGTTTCATACTCGGTGCACAACGATTCTACGTATTTGTTTGCATTGCTGTGCCTGTGCATTAGGCAAGCATTTTCATGCATCATTCTTGCCTTTTTCAACCCCTCCATCCGAATTGCCTTGGCAGCCATTTGCCCTTCTTCATCGTTGCCGTGAGGAGGAAATTTGATGTCGTAAATTGTTTTGTTTGGTAGATTTTTTTTGTATTTTTTTATTTCATTCTGGTCGACGACAGGTAATGTTCCATCGAGTCTTGTTCTTATTCATCCTTGACTTCTGCAAAGGAAGAAGAAATTTGGCATTTTGTTTTCACTTTGCATGATGTTGAATTTTTCAACTGAAAATATAGAATAGCCTTTCTTGAGATTTAAACTCTACAAACAATATCAACTCGTTCACACACAAGATCAAAGACTACTTTTTCAAAACACCCAGAGAGAAGAAAAAGACATATTCTAATAAAACCACACATCCTCTGTCGCATTTATGATTCAGCATTAGCGAGTTTTCTAAAATTTGTGCGTTTGAGCTATATACTTCAAGTGTCGAGCCTTGAATATTGAGCCTGGAGACTTCCAGCTTTATAGACCAGGCGAGAAAAGGGGGTATCGTCAAAGTCGTTGGAACTTTGCCCCAATAGGTGGATTTGGCCAATTTGGGGGCGTTGATTCCGAATATGGTTGTTATACCAAAGGGTGTGGCGGAGTTTAGCCTCTGTTTCAATTCTAAACCTCGTTTTCAATAAGAATGGGGAAACGTCTCTTGGAGCTAAAATATGTATGCATCACAGTTAAAATTGATGTTATCAAAGCAAATAAAGGATGCTGAATTCAAATGTATCTGTTTCTTGGACATAAAGTAGACTTAGGTGTCATTTTCCGACCAAACCTCGCTTTGGCGCAAGGCAAAATGACATAAAAATGTATTTTGCTTGAAATTTAATTTATTGCCTTGTCAGTAAACAGCAGCAAACGTTTGTATATGGTATGACCATCGTCAGCAAACTGATATAAACATAAACAACGATACTTACAACCAAACAAAACTAAACAAAGTATCAGGATACCATCTTTGTCTTTACAAGTCAATATTTTCCAATTCTAGATCAGAATCAACATCACTGTCAACACTAGCAGCATCCACGTTGTCACAAATTAAGAGCTGCTCTATGTCTTCTGGGTAAGACTCGGCTCCGCAATCTGGTTCTAAATCTTCTGTCCAACCATGCTGACTCGGGTCCTCAAGGTTGAGCATTGATGACTTTGCCTTTCTCCACATCAAAGCAACAAAATTGGCTCTCTTTATGTGAATTTCCGTAGTGCGATAGCAAGGGGGTAGCACTGAGAGATCTGAAATTCAGTTCTCCCTTTGAAGCCGCTTCCAAAAAAGCTCTGTTCTTGCTTCATCGACATCGCTTAGCCTTCGTTTTCCGTAAACTTTGCAGATATACTCTTTCAACACCT
>REGL01001353.1:4393-17614 GCA_004194395.1 Aurelia aurita complex sp. Pacific
TGAGTGAGATAGCTTCCTTGGCTTCAGAGTATCTTGCTTGGCTTCATGTTCTGAGTTACTGTATTATATTCGTAGCAACAAGGACAGATTTTGTAAGACAATAGCACGAGTTGCTTTTGTTGACACCTGAATTCAAAGCGATTAGCGACTGCGGACAAAGTAAATTCTCTCAACCATAAATTCAAAACATACAAAGCCACAAAAGTTTCTCTAAAACCCAGGTAGCTAGCTCATTTGTTGTGCATCCCAGAAACTGTTTTTAAGAGCAAACAAGAGCATATATCGAAAGAAGAAGGATCTATCCACACATCTACCTCGGGCATTTTATTTCTTTGGTTCAGAAGCGGAGCAGTAAGTGTTTTAATTACACCCAAAAAAGAAGAGAATTGAATCGCCTCCCAATCCGCTTTTGAACCAAACATGAAATGCCGGAGGCAGATATGTAGATATATCCTCCTTCTTTCGATCTATGCTCATGTTTGCTCTTAAAAACAATTTTTGGAATGCACAACGAGCGCGCTAGCTACCTAGGTTTCAGAGAAACTTTTGCGGCTTTGTTTGTTTTGATTTACTGGTTGAGAGAATGTCCTTTGTCTGCGATCAATAATCGCTTTGAATTGCGGCGTCAATCAAACGCAACTCATGCTATTGTCTTACAAAATCTGTCCTTGTTATTCGTAGCTTGATTAATCAGCCATAAAAATTCCTTTATCTAGCAGTTATAGATTGCTTTATTCTGGCATATCAATCAAAATCAATATGATGTACAGCAATGAATGCTATTGTTACAAATTTCTGCGCTTGTTTCGGGAACTCAAAATATCTTCTTCTGCGGAGGAGGTTTCCTTTAATATCTCTCTTTCATTCCTTCCTCCGCAGAAAAATAAACGCACTTGCAGTATCTAGTTACTCGCGGTATTTTTTAATTCGCATGTTTCAAACTGCCAGCAGTGGGTGCAGTCAGGGAAGGGCACTGCCTGTAAAATATTTGACCCCATGTTTGTCCAAAGGAATTGGAAAAAATAAGCGGTTCTTTATCACACAGTACGACCTTCTTGCCCAAAACAAACAGTTTTTGGAATAGAGGGGAAATTTGAATAAACAGTTTGTCCCAAATATCAAATTTTCTAACCTCCTATCTAAGTAAAATTCTGAAGTTTAGCTGTAAGCTGGTTCTCCTATTGTCCGGCAAATTTCCGAGAAAAAGGCCAGGCTCTCAAATTTTTCCCCAAATCGGTCCTACCTTTCTTCGGCAACCAGTTTTGGGACACCTGTACTTTCGTAGCTACAATAACTACTTACTTTCGAAACAGTACTGTAATTGGTCAAAACCACCGGTTTTTGGGACAAACATCGTCAGTGATACATCATGCTAAAATTGAAAAAAATAACAGCGGAAGTTTGCCACAAAAAAACTTTGGGACAATGGTGGTGCGAATTTTTTTGTGTTTTACCGGCTTTTGGACAAAGGTAGAACCATCATTTCCAGTGTGACACGCCAGCCCTTGGTGCAGTGAAGCGAAGGTGTTAGAAAAAAGAAAGACAATGAAACAATAGTTTTCTGTATTTCCGTTGATTTTGATTCACGTGCTCTTAACAACACACTTTCACATGCACAATGAATGAGTTAGCGACCAAGTTTCAAGGCACTGCTTTGCTCAATCTTTTAGTTCGTGTAAATGCTCTTCCAGATTAAGATATTGCCCTCCAGAAGTTGTAAGAAGTGCTACCTTTCCCCCTGTTTACATCAAGAACTCACGAGAGCTGTACAGTACGGAAAGATCATGGAAATTGAAAATCCAGGGCTCCTGAGGAAATTCGGTCAGTGACGTTAATTAAATGACGACCCACACAGCCCAACGATTCATTGTGGTTCTTTCAAAACGATGTATGATATATGACGTAAAAGCGAAGCGTATCGGATCCAGCGCAGTTGGGGGACGCGATACCAATCTGCAGATTTGAGTGGCTAAAACTGCAGGCTGTACATAACACCGTGAATTCTTGCACAATGAAAGAACTACCACTTAATGAGAGGAAAGAATTAGCATCCAGGCCACATGTGCGTGATGTCTGAAGCATGCTGGAATTATTTGAATGACATGAAATTGAACTGTTTTGACTGACTGTGGAACCCCTGCAATATCTTAGTAACTCGTTGTGTGAACCTGGAGTGTCCTAGCATGAATTTTTATCAAGGAACTATCTATCAGTAATACTTGACGCAATCTAACATTATTTCTAAACTTTTGGTCCTTGTGAAAACAAGAAGATCGCCGTGGAAACGGGAGCTATATTTTATATTTTATGCCACACTGCAAAATTTTTCGCTTAACAGTCATTTGATTGGCTCATTTTACAGACATAGGCTCAAAATCGTATGGTATTGTTTATCATCTAGTTTTTCATATGCTATGATCAGTGCCCTACTAAAAATTGTCTGTCTATCAAACTTTGGTTCAAATCTTCAATGTTATTTTGTATTTTGAAATATCTGATCTCAACATTTTTTTTCAGCTGTACTTGTACGAAGGTATCGACAATTTTTTGGTTTATCAAATGCTTGTTTCAAATTTAATGCGTTTGTTGCGCTCAATTGCTTTGGTGGATTGTGCTCCATAGGTTGCAATCTATTTCTCTTCTCTGCTGCACGTTTTTTCCAGGGGATGCTTTCACAGTGATTGCTAAAGATCTGTTCTCAACATCGAGTATTTCAAGCGCTCAGGTTGAAATCAAGCGCTCAGATCGAGTATTTCAAGCGTTCAAGTATATCTGTACCTACAAACATTCCATTATTTCATCATACTTGCTTCTAGCTTGGTAATGCGTTTGCTATGTTCAGTTGGTCTGATTGATTTGATCGTGCTCCGCAGTTTGCAATCTGCTTCGAGTTTGCACCAGGGAATGCTATGAAATCATTCCTAAAGATCTGTTCTTAACATCTTCTGTTCAACTTTTTCTCTTTGGAAATACTGACAATCTTTTAAATTATCAAATGCTTGCTTCAAACTTGGTGTTGCGTTTGCTGTGTTCAGTTGGTCTGGTTGGCTGTATTCTGCAGTTTGCAATCTGCTTCGAGTTTGCACTAGGGAATGCTATGAAATCATTCCTAAAGATCTGTTCTGAACACCTTCTGTTCAACTGTTTCTCTTCGGAAATACTGACGATTTTTTAACTTATCAATGCTTGCTTCAAACTTGGTGTTGCGTTNCACCTTCTGTTCAACTGTTTCTCTTCGGAAATACTGACAATATTTTAACTTATCAATGCTTGCTTCAAACTTGGTGATGCGTTTGCTGTGCTCAGTTGGTCTGGTTGGCTGTATTTTGCAGTTTGCAATCTGCTTCGAGTTTGCACTATTGAATGCTATGAAATCGTTCCTAAAGATCTGTCCTTAACACCTTCTGTTCAACTGTTTCTCTTCGGAGATACCGGCAATCTTTTAACTTATCAAATGCTTGCTTCAAACTTGGTGATGCGTTTACTGCGTTCAGTTGGTCTGATTGATCATGGTGTATAGTTCTCCAATTGCTTCGATTAGAGACATGATTTCGTGGTTTTGTACCATATAGATGCTTTCTTATCACTTGCCAAGGTTGCTTTGAATCAAGTGGTATCCTTTCTTTTAATTTCTGCTTTTCAATATTGTCCTCCGTAAAGGTGAAGCTTGCCGGTTCTGGCAGGCTGTTACGGGTTCTGGTTCTTTCTGTAATCAAACTGTCCACACTGACTGATTTCATCAAAGTTGGTTGTAGCTTTTTTCCTTCAATTTCATGGTCTTTGTTTGCAAGACAGCTTGGACCAAAGGGGCTACGCGAACGTGAAATTGATGGAGAGCAAGGCTCTGATACTGATCCTAAAACATTGCTTCGTGATTTATTGATTAATGGTGGTAACACAAGCCTGTTGCTGTTGATCGAAGTGTTCTTCTTGCTGCAAACCTTTCCCTCTAATTCAATAATTTCATTATCATTCTGCAATGCTGCTTCTCTCTCTTCGTGAATCTTCTTTAATGCAAGGCGAAGTCTCTCCGCTTTCAACTCCATGAGTGTTTCATCTCTCGTCTTCCTCAGATGCTTTACTTTCTTCTGAAGTTCGTCTGACTTCATTTTGTTCAAAACAACAGCACCCTTCATGGATACGCTCATCTTTCTGGATGCCATGCTTGCAAGTGTCACTGATCAGGGTGGAAGTTAGAAGACATTGGAAGGAGCTATGAAGTGCGTTGTGGTTGGACCATTGTATTCGTACCTTATCTAGGGGGTTGCAGACTTGCAAGTGTCACTGATCAAAGTTAAAGTCAAAAGGTGTTGGATGGAGATATAAACTACATTGCAGCTGGACCATTGTAACTGTAGCTTAACTAGGGGGTCATAGACTTGCAAGTGACACTGATCAAAGTGAATGTCAGAAAACGTTGGAAGCAGATATGAAACACATTGTGGGTGGACCATTATAATTGCAGCATATTTAGGGGTTAAAAACTTGATTATGTTAGTTTATGGTATTTTTTCAATACTCTTTCTGAATATTTTCATATTTGAAAAAATGCGTAGAAATGTTATTTGATGATAAACTAAGAATTCGACTCTCTACTTGAGTTTTCTTAAGATGCTCATATTTGATTGTTGATAGTTTCTTTGCTTTTGCACAAATTTTCCTTGTTTACGTCCCAAGGGGATCCTTGCACTTTCGTGAAACTTATTCATATTCAAGCCTGTGACATCCCGTTACAACTGCCAATGCAATAGCAGAATCCAATGCAGATTGATATTTTGCTGGGGGTATCTTCCAGAAGCATTCTTGATAGAATGAAATGAAATGTAGAAAATGAATCAAATGAGGTAAATATCCGAAGAGACAGCCCTCTGATGATATATCATTTCGCATCGGTCATCATTTAGCCATGTATTCCCTCTTTGCATGACAGGGTCAAGGTAGCTTTTCCAACCAGCATGCTTTGCGAATACATCGTTTAATGGTCTCTTTGTTGTCGCAATTTTCATGGTCCACGAAAATGGCCTCCAAGGAAAACGGCCACAACGAAAATGGCACTTGCAAAGCACTGCAAAGGCCCCTTTTGCCAATAGTTTTTCTAATATTCCCTTACAATTACTTTTCCCCGTCTTGACGTTCTATCAATCTTCAAGTGCCCTTAATGTGGCAATGAAATAGTGGTCTGCTTGTACACGAGCCATCCTTGTTTCGAAAAGCCTTATGCAAAGGGAAAGGATCATCTAACATAAAGACAAAGGTTTGGTTCAAAAAGACAAAATGCAACGATTGACAGTCAGATCCTGACAGTATTGCATCTACCTTGCCTTGTCCTGAAAAGGTGTACGTCCTTAAAGGCGATTATTTGTATTCCGTAATAAGCAGGGAAGCACAGGGGGTTCTTGGCTAAATTTTGGGTAGGGGTCTGCCGCGACCATATTCAAAATGGTACCGTAGGCTAGATCAATTTTTATGAAATAGTACCCTTGGCTAGACCAATTTAACCATTCACTGGACCAATTTTTACGAAAATGGCACTCTTGGCTAGACCAATTTTGACCATTCTCTGGAACAATATTGTCAAATTATACCGAATATGATGTCATGACCGTTCGCTAATGGAAGAACACCCCCCCCCTCCTCCCCCGTGCAGGGAAGCACATCGTTGATTGTTGTTTTTGTGGCAATTTAAACACCCACCCAGCAGATAGTTCCTTGCTTTCCTCGTTAAAATCTAACAACACAAGCCTTTCGTGATATCTAATTACTCGTAGGTACTAGTATAGATTTCCCGAGGATCAAAGGGACTAGGATATGTCAAAGACTATGAAAAGGCAGCAAGCTGAAAATAAATTAGGTAGCTAGAGGTGAATCAAGTGGCACAAACAAGAGCTTTGGTCCTTTAAACATTTGGTTAGATGCTTGCCCTTTGATCAACAATTCCTAAAGAGTGGGTTTTTTGAGCCAACTCGAGATTAAACTTGGACCAATTTCAATCTTTTAGTAGATCAAGAATATGAGAAGGAGAAAGCAATTGTTTATCGTAACATTTAAGATCGGCCAAAGATTTTCTGTTGCTGAGAGATCACGCAAATTGTGCAATGTATTGTAGAATGCAGTGTCAACAGAATTAAAAGATATCGAAAGTATATAATGTTAACATAGTTTTCATGGGATTAGCCCCGAGGCAACTTAATTTACTTTCGAGATAAAAATGCTCTAATGTAACTTTCCTCTCTTTGAGACTCTGGTCTCTTTCGGAAACTGCTCTGATGACTGGGTTGGTTTCACTAAAACTTTCTCCCCTTCTCTCTTTTTTCGTTTGTTTTCTTTTTTTGCCTTCTTTTTTTCTGTAACAAATAAAAGTTAAAATACAAATAACAATACAAGTCAATTTGATCTACTGTTGAGATGGAGGCAAATAACATAATGTTATAAGCAGCATTTGTTCCAAATCTTTAAAAAGGTTGGTGTAAAATTAAGTGACTTATTTCTTTGAACTGAATGACTTCAAAGAAACTTTGGCTATTTCTCTATAATTTCACCGTTGGAATTTTCCGAAATCTTCAATGTTTTCAGAATTAGAGTCTTTTTCAAGAAGTCGAGAAAAAATTAAAAAAAAAGTTAAAACCATCGTAATTTCTAAACTGTTTGAGGCAACATGAAGTAATTCCGAAGTGAACCATATTTTATGAATGCCTACAATATGTTATCAAGCAAAAGTCTGTCACTCATCTGGTTTATGATTTAAAAATTTGATGATGTCACATCCTCAAATGATTTGAGATGTAAGATACGCTGTAATTGCAAAAAATATTCAAAATTTCTGGAAAGTCCAACGGTAGACTTATAGAAAAGTATCAAAAGTTTCTTTCAAGCCATTCAATCAGAAGAAATAGGTCATTGAATTTTGCACCCAACTTTTTACGCCGAGTTAAAGACTTGCTAATCTATTTGCGAACCTATGCTAATCTAAGCATATATAAGCTTTCCCTTTAAGAATATCATATAGGAAAATAAGAGTTTTTTTTACATATACTACGTGTGTCGTTATATAGATTTTTATGTTCCATTTCCTGCATTTTGCTTTTGAAAAATTTGAGAGTTTGACTATCAATCACATTCGATTCATGCCATTCGATTCAAAGAAAGATTTACACCATGGTTTTATTTACGCCTCATATTTATATTCATATAATGATAGTTTATCTCTTTATATACCGGGTGATGGGTGAACGAGAAAAAGTTCCCACTTTTGAAAATTCATAGCATCAAGTGTACTCGATGGATTCGAATGAATCAATATTTGCTTGAAAGCCAAAAGATCGAAGTATTTTTGTTATTTTTCTCACCTTCTTACGAGCACTGGAAAAAATGGTAAATTCAAGTTTATAAAAACATGGTTCTTGCAAAATGACTGAAAAATGCCTAAAATACTTGATCAAATCATAAAGGACTCCTCGCTCAGAACAAATGCAATTTCTCATGAGTGAGAGATGTCGTCTGCACATTTATTGCCATGGGATTGAAAATATTTTTAACTCGTGAGAGAGGTGAGTCCTCCGTGCGTATTGCTCTGCGGGAGGAGGGTCCTAAAGATTTGATCAAGTATTTTAGGCCCTTTTTTAGTCATTTTGCAACAATGAAATTTTTGTGAAGTTGAATTTACCTATATTTGCAGTGCTCGTAACGAGACGAAAAAAAAACCACAAAAATTCTTCGATCTTTTAGCTTTTAACTAGAATTTGAAGCATTCAAATCCATTTAGTATTTGTGGTGCTACGAATTTTTGAAAGTGGGAACTTTTTTCTGGCTCACCCGGTATACCATTTATTTAGGCTTGCTTCTTTCGATGCCTAAGCTTTGGTAGTCTAAATCATCCTGATGAAAAAAGTCTTCTTTGCACGACAGGATCATAAAAGTTATCAGATTTCAATTGTATGTGGTATCAAATGTGCTAAAAGATTGTTACAGATTTGATTGAATCTAGCAATACTGAATTTGCTTTTATCCTATTAAAATTGAATTGAGAATAGTTCCCGGTACCTACAATCAGTTGCAAAATTATTGAGCCATTGACAAAAAATAAGGTTTTTTGCCCCCCCCTCCCCCCGTTGCAATGTTGATTGGAAACAAACGCGACTTTTCTGTTGGCAACTAACGATTTACAACTTTTCCGACTGATTTCAACATTGCAAAGGGGGAACGGGGGGCACAGTGCCAAAAAACCATATTTTTTAGAATGGCTCAACAATTTTGCAACTGATCGTAGCTTAAATGTTGAGACCTTTTTTGTCGTTGTTGGTTCCATCTGAGAGCTGAGATTCCATGCAGAGCCTTTATAAACGACTCTATCCAGCAGGAAAGGAGATGGTAAAATTTCTGTGTAACATCTCACCTCTCAAAAAGCACCGACATNGCCCCCCCCTCCCCCCGTTGCAATGTTGATTGGAAACAAACGCGACTTTTCTGTTGGCAACTAACGATTTACAACTTTTCCGACTGATTTCAACATTGCAAAGGGGGAACGGGGGGCACAGTGCCAAAAAACCATATTTTTTAGAATGGCTC
This sequence comes from Aurelia aurita complex sp. Pacific, assembly GCA_004194395.1. NCBI lineage: Eukaryota > Metazoa > Cnidaria > Scyphozoa > Semaeostomeae > Ulmaridae > Aurelia > Aurelia aurita complex sp. Pacific. The sequence continues at coordinate 12,959 of REGL01001353.1, forward strand.
AACAATTTTGCAACTGATCGTAGCTTAAATGTTGAGACCTTTTTTGTCGTTGTTGGTTCCATCTGAGAGCTGAGATTCCATGCAGAGCCTTTATAAACGACTCTATCCAGCAGGAAAGGAGATGGTAAAATTTCTGTGTAACATCTCACCTCTCAAAAAGCACCGACATTGGCAAGTAAGGTATCAAAAATTAAGTCAAACTTTGAAGGATGTAATGTTTTACATTTCAGACTGTGTTAAGCAGTATCTCTACAGCTGTATTCAATTAAAGCTGTCGCAATTTTCGTAGAAAAATCCTGTCTACCATATAAAAGTTCAACTGGTTTGAAATGGTGTCACTTTCACCATAAAGTCATCCTACGTCATTTATTCTGATGGAAAATACTTGTTGACCATGAAAACAGGATAAGTTCTTCGATCTTTAAATTAGTATTTGCTAACTTTAAACGTAAATTTATCATGGTTTGATCTCTAATCAAATAACGTTTAACTGAAGTGTCAGGTCCTTGACGCAAAGATTTGCTTTGTATGACTTTCGCTTTATTTGTGTAGAAGTTGAAACATTTTCTGATGAATTCTGTGGTTGAAATGCGTGGTTCTGCAAGTTGTAAACCTACTTGGTATTAATAAGTGATTACCATAAAATGCCTAAGATGTAACAGTATATCCTTTCACGTTTTAGTTGTAAGGTATATCATTTACGTAATATGTAGGTAGAGAGCTATATGTGTCATTTGTGTCTTGTCTCTCGATGATTCGATACAGTCATAAGGCTCTGATAGGGAGGGGTCCTTGGTCTCTTGGTTTCTTGCTCCCCTTTAAATGCCAGCATTCTACTTTCAAAACTGAACTGGATTTTTCAGCTCTTTTTATCTTCTATAAACATTTGTGCGTTATGGAAGTTGCAGCGATGAAATACCTTGTACTTTCTTATCAAACGCAAGGCCCACTTGACGTTCACTGATTGTAAAGAATCTACAGGGTGTCCAAAAAATTGTGCCCCATTAGCGTGGCTGCTGTAGAGTAGCTGTAGCTTTAATTGTCTCGGCTTTTACACAGTTGTATAATTCAGGCTTCAACTTAGAGTTTGAGACCTTGATTGAGTCAATCTGACAAGCAATATTTTTGACAAAAGGAGTTCTAGCGTCATATTCATATATTTTCTAGAGCCCCATGCCCCATCGCCCTGTTCCGATCACTGAAAAAGAAACCTTGAGTTACTTGTCCTGAAAAAAATTTATCGGTCAAGGTATTACTCTTGAAATATTCCTGAATTCATAGCTTAAGATAAAGAAACCAGTTTGTACCTTTAGCCACCGTATTCCGTAAAATCGTTGTCGAAAAACACAGCGATTAAATCGCGATATCTTCATTCCATCGCCCTGTTACGATCACGCAAGTCCACGCATTAATTTCGAACAGCACCACCGCAGAGGGCTCAAGAAAGCGCAGTTTTCTCGTGAAGAAAGCGTATTTTCTCATTTTTTAAAGAGTTGNTGTTGATTGGAAACAAACGCGACTTTTCTGTTGGCAACTAACGATTTACAACTTTTCCGATTGATTTCAACATTGCAAAAGGGGAACGGGGGGCACAGTGCCAAAAAAACCATATTTTTTAGAATGGCTCAACAATTTTGCAACTGATCGTAGCTTAAATGTTGAGACCTTTTTTGTCGTTGTTGGTTCCATCTGAGAGCTGAGATTCCATGCAGAGCCTTTATAAACGACTCTATCCAGCAGGAAAGGAGATGGTAAAATTTCTGTGTAACATCTCACCTCTCAAAGCACCGACATTGGCAAGTAAGGTATAAAAAATTAAGTCAAATTTTGAAGGATGTAATGCTTTACATTTCAGACTGTGTTAAGCAGTATTTCTACAGCTGTATTCAATTAAAGCTGTCGCAATTTTCGTAGAAAAATCCTGTCTACCATATAAAAGTTCAACTGGTTTGAAATGGTGTCACTTTCACCATAAAGTCATCCTACGTCATTTGTTCTGATGGAAAATACTTGTTGACCATGAAAACAGGATAAGTTCTTCGATCTTTAAATTAGTATTTGCTAACTTTAAACGTAAATTTATCATGGTTTGATCTCTAATCAAATAACGTTTAACTGAAGTGTCAGGTCCTTGACGCAAAGATTTGCTTTGTTTGACTTTCGCTTTATTTGTGTAGAAGTTGAAACATTTTCTGATGAATTCTGTGGCTTAAATGCGTGGTTCTGTAAAATGTAAACCTACTTGGTATTAATAAGTGATTACCATAAAATGCCTAAGATGTAACGGTATATCCTTTTACATTTAGTTGTAAGGTATACCGAGAGCTATATATAGAAAGCTATAAGTGTCATTTGTGTCTTGTCTCTCGATGATTCGATACAGTCATAAACGAGGTCATAAAGGCTCTGATAGGGAGGGGTCCTTGGTCTCTTGGTTGCTTGCTCCCCCTTAAAGTGAATAACCTGAGTTAAAAGATGAGATCTCATAGATTTATAAATAGCCTATTGTATTTGATAATCCAGCTCGCTGCAAATGAAAGCAATGCTAAAGAAAACAATAGATGGATTAGGAGTGTCTTTGTCCTATTTATAGACAAGCGCTATATATCTCAGGTCATTCACTTTAAAGACCAGTATTCTCCTTTTAAAACTGAACTGGATTTTTCAGCTTTTTTATCTTCCATAAACATTTGCGTGTTATGGAAGTTGCTGCAGCGATGAAATACCTTGTATTATCTTATGAAAGGAAAGACCCACGTGACACTCACTGATTGTAAAGAATCTACAGGGTGTCCAAAAAATTGTGCCCCATTAATGTGACTGCTGTCGAGTAGCTGTTTGTCTTGGCTTTTACACAGTTGTATAATTCAGGCTTCAACTTAGAGTTTGAGACCTTGATTGAGTCAATCTGACAAGCAATATTTTTGAAAAAAGGAGTTCTAGCGTCATATTCATATATTTTCTAGAGCCCCATGCCCCATCGCCCTGTTCCGATCACTGAAAAAGAAACCTTGAGTTACTTGTCCTGAAAAAATTTATCGGCAAAGGTATTACTCTTGAAATATTCCTGAATTCATAGCTTAAGATAAAGGAACCAGTTTGTACCTTTAGCCACCGTATTCCGTAAAATCGTTGTCGAAAAACACAGCGATTAAATCGCGATATCTTCATTCCATCGCCCTGTTACGATCACGCAAGTTCACGCATTAATTTCGAACAGCACCACCGCNGCTTTCGCTTCATCAGAAAAATGCATTTTATGGTGCAGCAAATTTTTGATAAAGTGAAAATGAAATCTGATTTGAGTGTACCATATTTTCTAAATTCTTTGTAAAACGAGGTATCATCCAATCAAAATTTGTTGCCAATGTTATCTTTTGATGTTGTTGTGGTTGTTTTTATTATCGTTGTTGATGCTGTTCGTGATCAGTGAAACGAAATTGTGGCCCAACCAAGAGTTTGTTGGTGCTCATTTGGCTTCTGGTGTTTTCGAGAGATGCTGGTCTGCTTTCGCTGTTTTCTCTTGGTGACGAGTTCTAATAAAAGACGTCTCATCTGTAGCTTGGTTTGCAGCTAATTCCAGATGGAGCAAAGCCATTTTAGAATCGTTATTGCGATGCTTGGCTTAGGCCTATTTTTGAGAACAGCATTTTATTGTGCAGCAAAAGACCTCGAATTCAAAAGATACCAATTTAGAAAGAAGTCAACTTGGGTATGGATGCCTTATTTGTGTATCCATTATGGTCTTTTCAGTTGCAAATTTCTCGAAATCTGGCATAGTCTACATTTGCTGAGACGAACCCATCAGCCCACTGATGACAATGATGATAGTACAGTACATAATTGGAAAACGTGCATAATCGCTTTGTTAGGTTTGCCACAGGGAAACACTGTCTGGAAAAGGATTCTGCAGTGACAAATGCTTGTGAAAAAAGAGCTCAGTCATTCACTGTCTATAGGAGGGGTGAGGTCAGCAAAAATCATTCTGGGGATGCTGCATACCCCAAATTTGCTGACAAAATGGTTGCTCCTTGGTTGATGTTGAAAACTGAGACAAATTTTTGAAACAATAAAAGTTGGGGGTATCTGGGTGTAGCATTCCTGGGAATGCCTGGCAACCCCCATTGGCTATACCCCTGATTCAGTTTGCATTCTTTGTATTTGACTGCTTCCAGCTGCACCTGCGCCATAACTCTGTAAAAGCGCCACCTGTGGCAGTTTGTTTATACAATTTACTAAGAACCCCCAATATTTAGATTCACCAGAATATACTTTAGAACGAGCTTCCCCGCGCCAGAATCAAGGAATGCAATCTGGCCCCTGATTAACTTACGCTGTTGTGTTAAACTTCAATCATCATTTGCTTTTCATATACAGTGCACATCTATCAATTTTAACTCTGCATTCTAAACTTTGATTCATGCACAGAAGAGATGGGTATAATACCTAGCGTTCAGTTTTACTTTTTGGCCAGATACCTTTCAAAAAGATTGGTAGAGAAAATTGGTAAATGCTATTTTCACTTTTTGCAAATGATCTCTGTGCAAGGTGAAAGATTTGATTTATTTTTTAGGGCAGAGCTGTGAACAGACAGGAGCGTGTTTGCAAGGAAGAAGTATGTGTGAACAATGAAGAGGGTCTTTTGCAGGATATCTG
>REGL01001353.1:22292-33312 GCA_004194395.1 Aurelia aurita complex sp. Pacific
GCCATGTAATAGCCATGTACAAGCCTTGTAGTTATGGCCTTGTAACCTTGTTATAGCGTGGAATAGCCTTGCTGTAACCTTATAAATGGCTTGAAAAATGCTAATTAGCCTTGTAGAAGCCTTGTGGAAACCTTGTGTTAGACTGGTTGCAGCTTGGAATTTTACTGATAGCCTTGTAATTTTTTTCCAAGGTTAGTACAAGGTCATAACAAGGTCATAATCCCCTCTACAAGGCTAAAACTTGGCCTGTACAAGGCCATGTTTAGCCTTGTATTTTTGTACAGGCAATGTCATTTGAGATTTGCTGCGATAACACAAAATGTCTCATGCAAAACACTGTCACACACATGTTGTTATTTTTAGGAATTTTCACGTGATATCTAAATTGAGACAGACCATAATCATAATTGTGTCCCAGTTGAAAAAAGTGGTAGTTGGTTAAAATTAGCTAAAATACATCACACAGGCTATAAAATAGTGGTAATTTACCCCAAGTGGAAGGCCCAACCCATGCTCCAGTCTTTCCAACGATTTTTCATAAAAGAGATCTATTCTGTATGAAAAAATCCTGGTGACAAGCCCATTGTCAAAGGAACATTTGATTTCTGATTACGATTCTATGCGATTTTGTTATGATTCTATGGTACAGATCGCTAGCTTTGTTTCGTTTTGGCTATCCACACAGTGAGCTTGAAAGCAATGTTTCAAAAAAATCTTTCGAACATATATCGCCTTTTGATGAAAGTTTTAATTTTCCATGTGTGGAAGGAGAGACCAACGGCGAACATATATGAGTCATATATGTTCATGTGACTTGGTACACAAAACAACGTGCATATGTGGAGGTGGCCTGATACTGTCAACGAATGTTGCTAAAGAAATCAGTTTCTCATTTGCTCAAGGACAATTCTAGATCGCTGTCCATACTGTTCAAAAACTGTCCATAACAATATGGACAGTGATCTAAAATTGTCTTCGACTAAATGAGAAACTGATTTCTTTAGCGACATTGGGACATTGGTTGAAATTATCAGGCCACCTCCACATGTGTGCACGTTGTTTTGCGTACCAAGTCACGTTTGTTCACCGTTGGTCTCTTCTTCCACACATAAGGAATGAAAACTGTCATCAAAAGGCGATGTTTTCGGAGCCACAAAGGGATTTTTTTGAAACATTGTTCATTGAACATTGTTTATTGTTTCAGGACAATCCTGTTCAAATGGATGATTGAACAGTTACTCTGTTTTTATAAGAATGTTCATCCCCAAGTGTAGTGTTCCGTCGCTGCAGCAAATAGAGATAACTAGTCCACTTATTTTCTAGCTGCTCTTGAAACTTTATCATAAATGTCCTGAAAAGCATCTTTGCATCCATATTTCTGACGCAGCTCATCGTGAAGTTTGTGATCAAACATTCTTCTGAAATCTTTTCTCGAGAGATAGCTGTCTGCATAGAGTAGCTGGAAGCTGTATGATAAGTAAGGTTCGAAGTGAGTCAAATAAAGAGACTATGATTAATCAACTGGAATGCTAAAATGTCCGTATTTTTTGCATGTAGCTGGACTGATTTAGCCCTTCTGGTTTTAAGGGTGTGACTAATCAGCTGTAGAAATCTTATTGCCTGCAATCCTTAATCACTTTATGCTGGTGTGTCAATTAAAACCAACAGATGCTATTGGTAACAGATCTATCCTTATTCAGTATACCGGGTGAGTAAAAAAAAGCAGTCCCCGTTTGAAAGGCCACTGCTCCCTGAATATAAATGCAATCATATCGAAAACTCTCTTGTTTTATTGCCAATATGTTCAATTAGGTTCAGTAATTTTCCGGCTTTAATCGGCCATTCCTTCTCGTGCATATGGGAAATTTTCTGCAGAAAGCTCCTTCCAAGAACCTGCAAACACAAGTGAAAACGGCGAGCAAAATTTCCTTAGTTTACCTTCCTGACAATGATGACACTTTCGTGTATTCATGTATTTTGTCCTCATGAGAGAATGGAATCCCCATGAATAAGTTATTCATACCAGGGGGAAGACTTGTTCATTCTCCCAAGAGGATAGCATGTGCCAAAGCGTGCAGAAGTCATTGCTGAAAAGTCCGTGTGTGTAAGGCAGACATTTTAGGAAAATTCGGTAGTGATTTGGACACGTTTTGAGCGTTTTGAGAGGCTTTCTGAGAAAATCCTTCATAATTTCAGAACAGAGTGGCCGATTTCAGACAGGTAAATTTTAAAGTAGATTTAAAGATGTCTGCCAGTACGTTATTTATTAGCGGATATCATCGTCTTGATATCCAGGGAGCCGTGGCCTTTCCAACAGGAATTGTTTTTATTGACTCACCCGGTAGCAATAAATTCTGATGTCAGATCTAGTTTACAAAAATCTTAATCACCTTATCAATCATGCCCTTTTTCAATTCACCTTAGTTCCCATCTGAGATCTGACAAACTTTTACGAGACGACTTTAGTACGTCAGAGCCTTACCCATGGTTCTCGATAACAAATTGCTCCATTTCTGAAATAGTGCTTGGTCCTTTGAAATTGCTGCATACTGGATTTCCGTAAGCTCCTATGTCCACATACATTTCGTCTTGTTTCCCATTAGGATGTACCAGACCAGGCACGTGCTTGAGGTTCGCAGGACAGAGCCATAATGGGTAAAGCTAAACGCAAAAAAAAAGAATTTCATCTGCGATGAATCCTATTTGTTCTTGAATCTAGATTTGTAGTTTCTTTGAATTTCAACATAAATCGTTTCCCCAAAGTACTTGAGACTTTGCATAACATGTTGGTTAAGAATTAGTTGGACTTTTTAATATTCCTTGTCGCAGAGAGTGACATTGCGAAGGACATTGGACACTGGAAGAATAGGCCTAAATTTGTGTTTGAACTGTCAAACTTTGAACTACAAATAATTAGAAGTTTATGGATTAGCACATTAATTCAACATCAAGATAGTGTACGTTATTCTTTCGAGCTTCCTTACTTTATTAAAGACACTAAATTTGCAGGTTGCATTTGCCAGATCCTGTTGATGGTATATTTTAGACTTTGCTATCGAAGTATCCTTGGACATATGCTGTTTCTGACAGTAGAGTAAAAAAGGTATAACTCGACGATTTAGAACAATTTTATGAGAGCTGGTACATATGCAGCTCTTGAGTTGGCTAGTTATCTCCGTCAACTAACTTTAATGTCCAGAAGAATGCGTAAAGTCGCCAAATATCTGCTGGCTAAAAGGGCGATCTTTTGCCAAATTTGAATTGATCACAAATCAGTTTTGTCCTTGATACCATCGTACAAGTTTTATATCAGAGAGAACTTTTCATATCAGAAACTTGATAACTTTTTTACGATTTTCAAACATAGAAGCTTTTTTGGGCTAATCTGTTCCTTCAAGTGCCCTGGGTACCAGATGTTTAAAGAGTCTGGTACCCAGAGTAATGATAAAGGAGCACTGAAAAATTATATGACTCTCACCTTAATTTTGTCGTGGAAAAATTCAAGTGAAGATTGTAATCGTGAGACAGGCACTACCATATCTTGGACAACATGTTTCTTTTCATACAGATCAAGTATGATCTGCGGACTGGTGAGCTTCAGGAGAGAGATCTTTGGAGGCATTGTCCAGCCAAAAAGAAAGCGAAAGACTGGGTTATTTCCAAATGGCAGGATATCCTAAAATATAAACATTTTAGTATTTTAATTCTACATCTAAATTGTGAAAGGGACTAATCTATTTTGATTGCAAGAGGATATTTGCAATTTTCATGCATTTACTAAACACAAATAACAAGTCATAAAGAAAGAGAAAAAGTTTAACTACGCAAAAACTGCAAAAACTGAATTCGTATACCCCTCTCCCGTTCCCTTTCGTCTTAAAGCATAGCAACCTTGATACAGTCGCTGCTAAAAGAACTTGTTGGATCCCCAAATAGACCAAAGACATCGACAGAGCAGAAACTGCGGATGCATGCGAGAAAACTCGTAACTTTGAGCCCCCCTAATTCCCTGCAACAGATCCCGAAATTAGGCAACACTTGATATTTTGTTCCTTTAGCCTTAAACTCTTGATTTATCATTTCAAAAAGTTAATGTGTCCAAACACTGCCTTTTATCAGATTGCAAAATGACGTCATCTTACGCAGTTTCTGCTCTGTCAAACGCATCAAGTGCATCAAGTGTTGCCTACTTTAGATACTAAAGGGAGAATCAAAGAGAAAAGGCATTCCCTGTCCTGGAGACACTCCGAAAACAGTTGGAAAATTCCATGAACCCTCTATTCATTGAGGCATCGACTTAACTGGACCACGTAATCAGCATGATCTGATGCAGAAAATCAAAATCGACATTTTAATTGTATCATGAAACTTTCTATGTAAAACTTAGTCCTAACTTTCTCATTTTTGTAAAACTTGCTGAAAGGATATAGACATGAAATTTCTCACCTTCATTTCCCAGAATAAGCTTCTTGAATGTCTGTGGTAATAGTCCCTAATTGGGATATATTCAGTCATTGGCCCGTCCGTAGAAAGAAATGTGCGAACGTGTTCATAGAACCAAGGCTTCCAAAAATGTCCGATTCGATTTATCTGCAAAAAAATTATACACTTACATCTGAAGCTTACTTTAACTTGATTTTTTGGTACTTTGGCTTTATTGCTAATGGCTCTGTTCTGAAGTGTTTGGAACATAGGAAACAGTTATTGCTAAGAAAGACACTGCTCTCAAGAATGGAATTTTTAAACCTAGAAAGGTACAGATCTTCATTATTTCTTAAATGAGTTTCAATTACAAAACTAAAGCATTTGACTTAAAACGATAATTTTGAGAAATAAAACTAAAAATAGTGCTTCTCCATCGTTGTCCCAACTTTCATCTGCTTTTGCAAGAAAAGCAGTTGTTGCAAAAGCAGTTTATTTGTAGTCAAGTTATGTACCGGGCGACTCAAAAATGTTCCCCTGTTCGAAAAAATCATCGCAGCAAATTTAGTTGTGCTATAAGCATCGATTTTTACATTTTTGGTAGCTCTTTGCTAATTTTGGAGATAGCAGTCCTGTGGTAAATACGAAAGGCTTAAAAATTAATCTGGCAGAACATCCAGAAACTGGCCTAAAAACGCATGTTTAAAGGCATCTCGAAATAAGGAAATGTAACCTGTCAGTCTTACTATCTTCAATGATCCTTTTTTCCGAGCAATAGAAAAGATACACTTTCAGTTTCCGTTTCAGTTCTTCATTTTATTAATCATGCTGATTTTCAAAAGGATTTCGATTAGACTTGAAACGACCCCCAATTTTTGATCTTACGTTGTAGGCCATTGGAAGACTGTTTTCTTTAATCTTTTGAATGTGCCAAAATCCACCAAGATCTTTGCCATCTTACAACATATGGGTGTTTCGTTTTTTTCTCGCGAACTTCAAGGGTTTATCTTCAAAATAGCACTTTCATTTTGAGAAAAATAATGGAAATCTGTGTGATATGGCCTGTCAAGAAAACTGCAAAATCGTCGTTTCGAAAGAATTTTGTTTACTTTGCGTGACCCAGCCCCTTTAAGTTAACAGTTACCTTGGATTCTTCAGCCTCATCCACTAAGGTGCCAAGCATTATCACAGACTGCTCTTTCGAATACACCAAACATTCGACAAAATCATGCACTTTTGCTTCCGTCAATGCCTGGAACCTCTTTGCCATTTCTGCCAGACTGTGCATTGGTTTATGTTCAATACGAACATATTTTTTCGCAGGAATGATTCTCAGTTCGGCTGCAACGAGGAAACCCAGAGAACCATGTGACCAAGGAATACCATAGAATAAATCTTGGTTCTGAGTCTACAGGGAAAATTTCTTTGATTAGCGAAAGACGAATTCAGGAAATCGTGATTCAGAGGCAGTCGTGGGGATTCGTCTAGGCGTAGCAGGAAGAATACGGGGTGCATAAAGATGCCTGTCTTGTAGATAACCTAATAAAACTTACTTGCAAGTATGCGCTCTGTCGTAAAATCTCTCAAGTAAGCGTGAATTACATTTAGTTGCAGTGATCATATCTGGGAGACTCAGTATTAACGTCTGGCACATGCCCACCAATTATAAACACCATTCGGAGGGTGAAGGGCCCATTGCCAACCATGATCCTTTGCGTGCCGAGTGAAATGAAAAGCAAACAAGACTCCAAGGGGAGGGTGCTCCCAGTATGGCCTAACAGGGGGCCCAGTCGGTTTGAGGGTCTCACGAAATGACTACCATCAATTGGGGTAGCCTGACTCACAGACCAAACGAGGACAATTGGGGGTATTCCAAGATTCCTGGCCAGTTATAAGATTTCAACTCAGTAGGCTCCTCCACATGGCAATATGGTCGTTGCAGCAATAATTATCATCTGATTTTGAAGTTTTCTTGCTTGTTCAATCAGTTTTTACAATAGAAAATTTTAAAAAGGTGCAGAAAATTTTCGCTACCAGATGCTACCAAAATGGCCCAATTTTAGGTCCACGAACTACCATTTGGGGTTTCTGTAAAAAGATACTACCATTTGAGGGTATTTTTCAAAAGTTTTGCTTTGGCTCTCTTTAACCTTCATTGGACCCCCCTGTCAGGCCACAATGGGAGTACCCCGGGACAAAACTTAGGAGATGAAGAAGATGAGAAATTGAAAAAAATGAGAATAGAAACTATCAGTCTTTCATTGGAAACAGAATTAGAAGTTAAAATCGGTTTACCGATAATTTCTGTCAATTTTCGTAGACACTAAGGAAGACTGAGGAAAAACCACAATTTTTCCAATCCCATTTTTGCTGGACAACAGTTTGCGTTTGAAAATCTTCTGGTTTAGTAAAAATAATATCAGTTTGCTTGCCAACCAATGCATTTCTTTCTACAGTAATTTCTTCCGTTCTATAGGCATTTCTACAAACCTCTGAACAATGAACAAGCTGTCCGTCTGCAAGAATCAAATCATATGAAACACAAATATGTTGAAATAGGCCATATTTATGAGATGATGTCTCTATGCCACAACCCATTATCAAGCCACCTACAAAGACAAACCATTCATAAGTTTGCAAGTAAACTTGAAGAACTTCATGCTTCTACCGGCTGAGTGAAAATCAATCCCAGTTTGAAAGGCTGCAATTCCCTGAATATCACGTCAATAATATTGAGCAGTATATCATTCAATAAAGAACATGTTCAAATATATTTCAAAATTTACCTGACTCAAATCGGCCTCTTCGTTCTCAAGTTATGTGGTATTTTCTCAGGAAACCTTCAAAACAGGCCTAAAATCACGACCAAACTTTCTGCCTTACAGCAATGACTTTTACATGCTTTAGCACGNTTTATGAGATGATGTCTCTATGCCACAACCCATTATCAAGCCACCTACAAAGACAAACCATTCAGAAGTTTGCAAGTAAACTTGAAGAACTTCATGATTCTACCGGCTGAGTGAAAATCAATCCCAGTTTGAAAGGCCACAATTGCCTGGATATCAAGTCAATAATATTGAGCAGTATATCATTCAATAAAGAACATGTTCAAATATATTTCAAAATTTACCTGACTCAAATCGGCCTCTTCGTTCTCAAGTTATGTGGTATTTTCTCAAGAAACCTTCAAAACAGGCCTAAATCACGACCAAATTTTCTGCCTTGCAGCAATGACTTTTACATGCTTTAGCACGTGTTATCCCTTTGGTAGGATTAAAGTGCCATTCCTGGGTGCAGAACAACATTATTCAGGGCGATTTCGTCCTCCCAAGAAGATAGCACGTGCTAAAACATGTTGAAGTCATTCCTGTAAGGCAGAAATATTTGGACGTGATTTAGACCTCTTTTGAAGAGGGGCTTTCTCGAGAAAATCCTCATAATTTCAAAACGGAGTTGACCGATTTCAGTAATGTAAATTTTGAAATGGATTCGAAAATGTCAACCATTAAATAATGTATTTGCGAATATTGTTGTCTTGATATTCAGAAAGCAGTTGCCCTTAAAACAGGGATTGTTCTTCTTTACTAATTCGGTAGAGTGCCCACTTTTGGTTTGAAAGAAATTGCTTCGAATACCAAGTTGGCCTGACGAAACTCTAACGAAGAACCTGCAAGGTCATTCAACAAAATAAAAAGATATACTCTTAATAAATACGTTATCAAATCATATCAAATCACAAACTAAGATCATCGCCATAACTCATGATGGACTCGAAAATCTACATTGCGAAAATCATCTCTTTTTCTGTCTCTCGATATGGCTCCTCCCCGGGTAGCTCCTCCATTTCGACTACATTATAGAATTTTTGGAAAGAAGCAGTGTCTCAACATTAATCGTCTAGATTCAAACGCCTTGATATTCTATGACTGATTTAGCCTTGTGGCTTCATTGTAAATTCAACAAACACGATTTGTGTAAATATTTACCTGAAAAGGGTCCACCCACAAAATAGACGATTAGGTGGCGACGAGGAACTTTCTACCAAGATGCATTGCGTTCTGATTGCAGTCCTGTAACGATTCGATCGGAATTTGCATAAAGAACGCAATACTTGTGTGTAAAAAGTTCTTTGCCGCCATCTTTAGCGCAATCATCTATTCCTTTCCATATTGATGAAAGGTTTGCGCTTTCTCGCTTTCCTTATGTCTAGCTACAGTACGAACTACGATGGTACAGCAAAAGGTAGTAATGTCATCGGTAACATTATAGTGGACAATTTTTCAGCTGATGTCTAATTTGAGACAGAATGTAGTTTTTTCTCATGTCTTGTTGTTTTTCCTGTGATTATTCATATGTATTAGTTTAGTTTAGTTTTTTGTGATGCCATGGAATAGTCATAGTATTTTGCATCTACTGGCATCGTCCTTGTAGTGTAGTTAAGTATTTTGTAAGTAGCGGAACTAGTAAATTTGTATTGTAAATTTTTATTGGAATGTAACAAAGAAACCCTCCCAGAACAAATAAGGATAATGAAATGTATGATACTTACTTCCCTTAGACGGCATTATTAATTAAAGAGTATAATTCCAAATAAGGCAATAATTATAAAAAAAAACATCATAGTCATGATAACATGCATGCTTACCCACTGTAAGATCATCCAATTCTGGTACAACTGGAATGGTCCATCCATTTGGAATCAATGCAGCTGATAACTGACCCATTGTCACCTGAGGCTCTAAACGCACTGTCTTCTTCTCTGTATTAATATCCAAAATGTCGTAAAGATCCAGATTGATCCTCGTACTTGTTTTTTTGTATTTTCCTTTTAAAACAAAAATGAATGAAAAACGCAATCAGTTATTTCCTTTCAAAAAGTGCCAAGGCTGGGTTGGGTTGGGTTGGGTTGGGTTGGGTCTGAAGAAAAATACCCCGTTTTCTGAGTTCTAGGTCTTATGGACGATGAACGAGCGTGGTGTCAAGTTTTCGTTAACATTGCACCCACTGGGCTGTACGTATGCTTTTGACAGTGTTATCTTATCAACGGTAAAATGCATAATTTTAATAATGAATTTCATTCATATTTCATTTGATGAATAATACTTATATAGTTATATTGTTACAGAAAATTTAAACATCATGCATATTTACGGCGTTAGTGTCAGGTAAAACCATGGTCAAAAGAAATGGTAAAACACAAGTCGGCGTCCATTCTTGGCTAAAAATCTGTGAAGGGTGATCGTTCTCAGGGTTGTGATTCACGAAAGCAATTACGCTAAAGGGGCCTGAGGTAGAGGGGTATCTTTTACCAAGATCCTTTGCGTTTTTTCACAGATCCACCAATCAAATGCGCTTAACATTGAAGCTTTCTCTTACAGACTGTATCTTGATCTTATTTCAATGAGGGATGATTTCGAATAAAATTCCACTGAACTTGCGTTCGGAGCCCAAAATCAGTGGTGGCGCCAGCTCTAAAAAATCGAAAAACGTTGGGGGGTGCTGCAGTAATTTTTCAGCCTAAAGGTATACCCAACTAATTTTATGTCATTTTTCTTTGAAAAGTTTTGCAGACATTTGGAATCTGAGGGGATGTGCCCCCCCCCAATCCCCCCGTGGCGTCGCCATTGTCTAAAATACCAGTACTCTGTACTGTACTTCCTTCACCCCCTAATGACATTTGAACCTTACCAACACGCAATGACATTGTCATCCAGCCAGGTCTTCCGGTGCACATCTTTGTCCCCCCTGCATCCAAATGCCTTTCTTTCACAGCTTTTTGTATGCCTTGAACCCTTTTATCATGCAGGAGGGGGGCACTCTTCAACTTGAAAGTGATCTTGTTCCTGACAACCAGGAAGACTTCGAATACAACTGAGACAGGCATGAGAATAGTGCAAACAAATATCCATCGATATTTTGCAAGGAATAGCTCCAGTCCCAAACTGTATGCATAGGCAATGAGAATAGGTACAATAGCTGCTATAAACAGCCAAACCATAGTTTCTGCGAGATTTTGCTATCCTGCACGATTTTACTGTTGCGATGGGTTGTCCATCCGGCTGTTTGGAGTGTCAACAAATGATTGCAAAAGCACGAAAGACCGCACCCACACCGAGGGAATACCCACAACCTATTTCTATGCCCACTACAAACCAAAAGAATGGAAAGGAAATCTCGAAATAATAGCAACACCAGCCACTGGAGCCTGATTGCATTGTACTCTGGACTCGGCCATCAAAATTTTATTGATTGCTTGGATGGATATTGTCATCAAAATTTTATTGATTGCTTGGATGGATATTGTTATGTAATTTGGAAGTTATGCTGACTAATGCTGACTTAGGATATTTGATACGATACGATACACGTTTTTTATAAGAAACTGGTTCATAAGAAACTAGTACTACGATGACCAAAAATTTAAGAAACTCTAGTACTACGCTCAAGAACAGTTAAGAAACTCTAAAACTTTATTTCTGTATGTCTCTCTTATTCTATGTCTCTCTAACAAAAGTACATTCGTCTTTTCTTGACTTTTAACTGCAAAATTGGTAAATTTTTGCCTTGATGTGCATGGCTTCTTCTTGATGACAAT
>REGL01001353.1:66304-80304 GCA_004194395.1 Aurelia aurita complex sp. Pacific
CTGGAGGGCATGTCAGTGATTCTCCAAAATAGGGGTATAAATTTCTAAAACATTGCGATAAAATGTCAGTGAATAGGGTCTAACTGCTGAGACTTTTCTCAGTGAAAAGGGTATATTTTGGAAAGCTTCAGACAAGCTTGTGTATCACCTTTTATATAGAAGTGCACCCGCCGGGTATTGCAGCGAGCTTTTGTAGCTCCAGGATAGGTGAAAGTGAATAAACAAATCGGTGGTTATTCGACATCTTGATACAAAGGGGTAGACTGACTACATGGCTGTAGTTTTCCCTGTTGAGGCTACTGGCTGCACGCTATCCACTAGTCTAGCGATATAGACTAGCTACCTCAGGCCCAGTTTCCGCTTCGTTCATTGAATTGGATGACAGCACTTTGCTTCAACTGGAAGTTATAGCAATTATCAGTTATCAAGGAGCGCAACTACGAGATGTAATAAGGAAACTAGCAATTTGCTAAAAATTGCCGAAAAATCATCGACTGGGCAGAGTTTATTTATAGGGCTTGGATTTCATCAACGTGGAACGGAACTACGATAACAACGCTAGACTGAGAATGGGACCTTGATGACCTTGATCCACGATTGTTACACCTATGAAAATTGACTTGAATTTCTAAGTAATGCATGAGGAACCTCAAATGGTCAAAACTATTTGTTGCGACATACCTGTAAACCAAATTTAAAACTGTATTGCAAAGGATGGTAAAAACGAAAGGATGGGGTTTTTCCACGGGGTTTTTGCTGGTTTTGCGCAACCTGATAGGCCAGTTTGAGGGCCAGTTTCACAAAAAGTAGCCTATGTTCCAGACCCCCAGAGTAGAATTACAATATTCGATAAAATTTGCTGGAATTAAGATGACGGCCACAGGGCGGACGGCGACGAATGAGGTGGATATGATTCATAAACCCCATGACGAAATCTCGTTAATTAATTGTGGATAAGAATCCCGATTTTTTCAATTTCCCTATTTTTATCTCCTTAGAAATACACAAGTGAACGGATTATTCTGCTATAATTGGCACCACTGGTATCCTAGTCAGTTACAATGGCTATTAATAGAACGCCTGGTAACTGCTGCATTGTTTTTGTCAACTTTCAATTATTGCACAGGTTTTCTTGTTCATTAACAATGCAGTCACGTTTCCTAAAGCTGTGAGCATTCAAAAATACAATGATACCATCAGCATGACGGGGGGCTAAGTCGGGATGCGGAAGGCCTTTGGTTGCAAGACGTTTTCAACGCCACGTGCGTATCATGGCCTAAATGCTTGATTCTTGAAAAGGGCACCCTTGATTACTCCCGCATCGATGCTAACCCTCGTACACATTAGGCTAATTCGAGATCTGATTGGCTAGATATTTGAATTGAAATGCCAAATTGGTCAATGGTCGAGATTGTCAGAATACTGTTTGGGGCCTGGAAACGATGTTGTGATTGTGAAGCCTCGACTCCTTCTCGTGAGGCCGCGCCGGCTACAGTTTCCAGTCTTGTTTTTTTTGGAAAACCAAATCAATTTATGTAGATATACAGCCTGTTGATCAAAGTGCTGTTCCCTGCCCATTATTTTTGTAGTTTGCATTCCCTGGACCAGTTCATCAAACCCCAGTCTATTTCATTTTTCTCCAGTCACACTTTCAGGACCAACACGAGGATGCAACAAAGTACCATACAAAATATCAAAGTATTGAAGAGATGAAATATATAAAGAAGTAAATTTTGTGCTGTATTCTGTTTCCTTTTCTCGAAGTGTATCTCCCCTGGCCCTGAACACTGCACTACTGGGTCTTTGTTTGATATGGCCTGGCGTGACTGGACGATAAAGAGCTGCGGAGGAGAGATTATGTCTGTTTTAATCTATGGAGCCGACCCCCGTCCGTACCTGTCCTCACCACACCACCTGTTCCATTCACATGGTTCAGCCAATCAGATTAGACCATTTCTTGTTGCATTCTTTTCTGGGGATCACCAAGGACATGCCAAGGAGGAGCAATAGCCAGAAGTTTCGGCGAGCAAAACAAGGTTCAGACCCTTCCTAAAATTTCCCAAAAATTACTGTGCAACGTTGGTTTGTAATTTCTTTGCAAGGGAAGGAGTATTCTACATCAATGGATATTGAAACTTCCTGCACAATTCGCCACAGAGAAAACCCCNACACCACCTGTTCCATTCACATGGTTCAGCCAATCAGATTAGACCATTTCTTGTTGCATTCTTTTCTGGGGATCACCAAGGACATGCCAAGGAGGAGCAATAGCCAGAAGTTTCGGCGAGCAAAACAAGGTTCAGACCCTTCCTAAAATTTCCCAAAAATTACTGTGCAACGTTGGTTTGTAATTTCTTTGCAAGGGAAGGAGTATTCTACATCAATGGATATTGAAACTTCCTGCACAATTCGCCACAGAGAAAACCCCGGACAGATTTCCCTTCCTGTTTTCCTGATTCTTTTGACGTGTACCACCGGGGCCGTCAACTATCCCGCAACCCATAAGCCGCGGACACCTGTGTTTCCTGGCCGTGGTAAAGTGGGTACGGCAGTGGGGCAGTGGGGGCAGGAAATAGAGGGATCACGAATGTTCTTCATTAATGTACACGCAATGCAGAAGATTGAAAGGAAATTGGTTAAAAACTATTTTAGAGATTTCAAGCAACATTTCAAACTGGTCCGTCAAAAAACTGAAGGTTCCAGCATTACAAAAATTTGAAAGTTCCAGCATTACAAATTTTAAGGGCGGTGCTCTTCTGGTATATTTAGGATAGGGGTGCTCATGCTCCACCTCGTCCCCAGGGCCTTTTGTCATATCGGGACGGATACGAAAAGTCCAAATATGAATAAAGGCCCTGGGGACGAGGTTGGCTCATGCTTCCTTTTTGGGTCTAAAATTTGGGCGAGGGTTATTTTTTGGGTCAATGATTTGTACAGTTATTTTTTTGAGTTCCTGAAATTCTGGCTTCTTTTTTTGGGTCTCAGATATGGGAAAGATTAAAAAACTGGGAAAAGTATAAGTTACACGAAATTAGAATCAAGGCCCTAGAATTAGAATCAACGAAATTAGAATCATGGCAATTTTATTTACTAAAATAAAAAAAACTTTAATATCCAAATACAATACAAAGAACTCTACTCAGTAGGGCACTTTTCTACAGATTAAGATACAGTACTGATTTCATAACTTTTTGGGTATGTAAGGGTCAGAAAAATGATTTTTGCATTACTTTTCATGCTGGAAATATTTTTTTGGGTTGATGCATTCATGGATGCATTCTACCCCACTCTGAGCACCCTATCCTTACCCTGGGTACCAGAGCCTCAAAATTAGAAGGAAATTTAAAATTTGGAAAAGTAAGAGAGAAGGAAGAAAGGAGGTTTTTGAAAGAACCTTAGCCAATAATGCTGGCAAGGATATGGTTATTATCGTGCTCGCTTACCTTTCTCGTGCTTCTTTTTTTGTGTAGTAGAGATTGCAGTAATTAGATAACCATTTTCTCTCAACACCAACTTTCTTTCCTTCTTTCTTTCTTTCTTTTTTTAATTTAATTTTATTATTTTTTGGCTCTGGTACCCAGGGTACCCTATCCTAAATAAACTTGAGTATCTCCCATGGGGAGGGTGGCCCTTCATCCTAGTGGCTGATACACTCCTAAGAAACTAAGGTCTGAGCCTGGTGGGCAGTTTTTTCAATCTTAGGACAACTTTGTGACCAAAAGTTTCTAGCTTGTTTCTTACCCCTTTCTTTGCTCGGTCATACCTCTAATGCCGGAAGTGTATAATAAATTTAGCTTATAGAAGCGCTACCAATTTCTAAACAAATAATAACGCAATTCGCATTTAAAGACAATGTCAAAACAGTTGCTACACTCTCTTTTTAAAAGAATAATGTTTATAGAATATTCTGGCTCAACCTAAATGCTTTTCATCAGCAAACTCAATCAAACTGTAGGGCCAGCGGCTGCAAAAGGCTTACGGCCTTTGCATTAAGTATGGCGGCCGTATTATCCTTCCTTTGATTGAAAATGTGTCATTGCCAAAACGCGGAAGAAGTTCGCTGTTGAGAGAAAATGGTTGTCTAATTACTGCAATCTCTACTACACAAAAAAAGAAGCACGAGAAAGGTAAGCGAGCACGATAATAACCATATCCTTGCCAGCATTATTGGCTAAGGTTCTTTCAAAAACAACTTGATGAAAACACTGTAGAAGTCGTCTCAAAGTTCGCCAAGAGAGCGGCTCAAAGTTTTGTTAATGTTGTATGAATCGCGGAAGTGCAACCTTTCGGGTCATCGACTCCACTTATGACTGGGATTGAGAGGTAAGGAATCTTGCTGTGCCTTCTAAATCGTTGGTATTAATGTCTGAAAGTTTTGCAGAAGAGTTTTAGGCCATCATCGTGAAACGTGGGAGTATTTCTAAGGGTTTTATCCCACTTCCGTGAGTCGCCATCATCGCGGCCTTCCTTCTTCGGTTCGCTTAGGCCTAAACCGAAAAATTTAGTTGGGAACATCTGCCTCACTATCTCAGGAGAAGGCTTCGCCTATTCGGAATTTCGCTGATATTAATTCGTTCGCATGATATTTTGAATACATCTTTCGTCCTTAGAAAAATTAATAGGGCATTTTTCTGGACTCAAATGTGACTCCTTTATATTATGAACACGCTTGGGTAGTGTGCTTACTCCGTCCATTGTTCTCATTGCAGGGTGGTGATGAAACATTTCCGCCATACAAACATTGTACTTCCCTCTTCCCTCTTACAGCTCTAGCAAGATTAAAATTTTTAGAGCTTTCAATTTGCTAGTTATTCGTAGTGTGGGTAGTTGTTGTACAGTTTCTCTCATAAACTTCTTTATTTTATTTCGGTTTATTTCCTAGAAAGGCTTTCACACAATTCCCATAAGGATCAATTCTTTGTTCAATTCACGAATCAATATAAATCTCGCTTCGGTTCAAAATTTTTATAAACATCAGTGCCCTTATTTTGTAGTTTTAGCACGAAATGTTACAGTGTTATATAATTTTAAACCCTAATTTGTTCATCAAAATTTTTCACAAAACTAACATTTTGAACTGCGTTTTGGTTTTTAGTTCACATGTTGCGAGGTACTTGATCCCAATTGATCATATAAATTGGCGGGGTGACGCGTGGCTGAACTTGATTCGCCTGAGTGCCCTCGGAGAAAGAGACGTGTTTTTACCACTTCCTATGATGATAAGAAAGAGAATCTAACCGCTGCACTGTATATTCTCTTTTGTCTGCTCACGAATGGTCAATGGGATTTTCTCTCAGGGGCTGGCCCCCTAGGGGGACTCATTTTTGGAAAGGATAAAGGGTCCTAATTAAATGCAAACTTTACACGTATTTTTTTTATAAGAAACTAAGAATTTGGGCCAGTACTGGAAGTTTCTTAAAATTATCAGATTTTGAGTACTCAGAGTTTCTTACGAGTTTCTTAGAGGTTCCTTAACAATCTTCATTTTCACTACCTGTTCCCTCGTGAACATTTCAAAACGAGGTGTTAATGTCTAAACCTTTCCAATGTTTAGACATTACTCAAGTACCTTACGAGTAATATGATACAGGAAACAAGTGAAAGTAAAGTAAAAACATGTCGAGGATTTCCTTTATCAAAATAAATAGTTTCTTAGCTTATATTTTCCCAGTACTGGAGGGGCTTAATTTTTTGGCGATCTGAGAGTTGAGTTTCTTATAGGCAGTTTCTTATAAGAAAAAATACGTGTAGTCCCCAAAAAGATAAATTCATCTTTTTTAATAAAAAAAATAAAGGTTATCATTTTTGAGGCAAAGATGAACATGGAAGCACACCAGAAAGTAACATGCAGACTGCATTCTTTGCTGTTCAACGCAAACATATTTTCCGTGTAATCTTTAAGGAAACCTTTTGTTCCATCTGCGCAATTCTCCACCCAAGAAACAAAGAATGCAGTCTGGAGTACCATCACAGATGCATTTTTTCCCCAAAATGAAGAGCCCAAACAACTCAACAGTTTCCAATTTCTAGACCTTAGAAATCAACACAGAAAAAGATGAATTTGGGATCCCCCAAAAGCATTTTTTGAGTACATCCTCTTGGGAAAGGCCCTGTCATAGTCTTGAAAAAAGGTTTATTTACCCTCTTTTGAAGAAATATCCTAAGGGGCGGACTTGGTCAAAATCTCATCCTCTGAAAATCCAATTATGGGTAGGAGAGAAAAATAGCCAACCAGAACAAAAGTTAGTTTTCTCTTTTTTCTTTTTTCTCGCTTTCTTTTCTCCTTTTCACCCCTCCCCATTTTTGGACTTTCAAAGGATGAAATTTGGAGCAAGTACTTGAGCTGTATTTGGTAAGGCAGTAAAATGTGTGGTGTAGTAAAGCTCAAAGCCAGAACAGTCAAGTACCAGCCCCATCACTTGAGCATTGAAGGCTGATTTCCAGTCAGTGGAACTTTCCGAACAGGGGGAATTTCTGTTCTTTGCAAAGAGCAAATGTCGCTCTGGAGTTGAATAGAAAGTCACGGCTGAACAACCTTTTATTATATAAATTTCTGCCTGCTCGGAAAATTTCTCTGATTGAAAATTAGCCTATATGTCATGCCGCACCGTGCTGTGCCGAGCCATGTATCTGACACTGTTTTTTTCCACAGATTGTAGGTAACAACACAGAAATGGCAACAGAAGAAACAGAGGCAAAGTCTAGCCAGAAAGAGGTTGGTATTTTCCATCATTTTGTTTATCAATTGAAAAAGTTCTGGACATTTTTGAATGCAAGGCTTTGATGAATTTATTTAGCCAAATTCAGTAAATTATCAGCTGCATTTATGAAGAAATTAAATTTCAAAAAGATGGTTGCTAATATCAGTGCATAAAAATCGAGTTATCAACAGTAATTCACCTACAGTATTAAGGCCTATGGATTACATTTTTGACCCACCCTTCATAACCAAGTACCAAGAGACCAAGGGGCAAATCACTCCAAAAAATTTTACCATTTCTCAAAAAATCTTCAAAAATCCCAAATATCTTGAATAGACTTGAAATCTCAAAATCTTTGCAGAATTTTTTAAATCCCAAACAAAGTCCTTTTTGAAAACTTAAAAAAATAACAGAAGTCTCCCTCGACAACCAGGGCCGCCAAGAGGTTTTGGAGGCCCAGGGAATATACTGTGGAATGAGGCTCCTTGTGAGTGAAGTGGGCAGAAAATAGAGGAGCATCTTACTTTATAAGGCCCCCTAGACCCTGAGGCCCTGGGACAAATTGCCCTCCTATTTTCATATAAAACTATTCTATAATTCTATGAAAATTTCAAAAATCTTACACAATCTCAAAATCTTAGTCTTAAGCTCAAGAAGAAAAATCTAAGAGATTTTCAAAATCCCAATATCTCGTAAGCTATTTTTGGAGTGAATTTGCCCCTTGATGAAGACTGACCTTTCATCATATGATAAGTAACAGTGCATTAGTTGGAACTAGTATTTGTTACATAGTGTGTATTAGTTTGTTACATCCCCAGGCAAAATGCAATTAGGGAAGTGGGGGCATGCCAGTTGAAAGTGCCCCATTTTCACCATGAATTTGGGTCACGGTTATGCTAAAGTTTGGAAAAGAAATGGGTTAGACAGTCATAAAGAGCAGCCATTTATCCTTACCTTTATCAAGCACATTTGGCAGGGGTGGAATCTTCTGAC
This sequence comes from Aurelia aurita complex sp. Pacific, assembly GCA_004194395.1. Classification (NCBI taxonomy): domain Eukaryota; kingdom Metazoa; phylum Cnidaria; class Scyphozoa; order Semaeostomeae; family Ulmaridae; genus Aurelia; species Aurelia aurita complex sp. Pacific. Next base: position 73,999 of record REGL01001353.1, read on the forward strand.
AGAGGGGATGGACCTTCCGACAGGGGGCTAAAATGGCTAGAAAATGCAGTTTTTATACGTCATTTTGCCAAATTTCCTCCGACAAGAACCCAAAATGTCCTCCGATGGGGGGGGGGGGGGCTAGATGCTTCCGATGCATCTCTCCTGGTGCCACCCCTGACATTTGGCATGCGTAGAAATAGGCTGCCAAGTTTCTGAAATTAGTTATATAAATGGGTACCTTCTTGGAGGTCTGGGAGGGGTCTAGGCTGCACCCATTACCCAAAAACAATCCTATTCCCCCAGGGGTTCATCCAGTTTTATATCCATGTAGTAGACTTATGACATTTCGTCCCTTGTTTCCCTGCATTCTTTGATTTGCAGCAAATCAAAGAACGCAGGGAAACAAAGGCGAACTATCATAAGTCTATCCATGTGGTGCACGTGCTAGAGGCCTAACTTGGGACAGGTGCAAGGGCATATAAAGGCCAGAAACGCAATTTGGTACAAATTTGTTATTTCAAATTTTTAGAGATTGCTCCTTTTCCCAACTACAAACAGAGCTTACACTTAAAGGCTCTCAGGCAACTGCCATGCATTGCATCCCGAAAGGTGGCCTATCTTCATGCTGTATGAAAATAGTTTTGTGATGTGGCTCAAGTTAGCAGCACATCATGTACGGTGATGATCGCCGTGCACAGTATCACTGAAATCGATATCCGTATGTTATCAATATCATTGGACTTGAATTGACTGAAATCCATAAAATCCACGAAAAACTAAGCAACCAAGCGCAATGCGTAATTATTTTGTATCAAGTTTGGCCCCCCCCCCCTCACCACTTTTCTGATCTCGTCGGGGGCCTTGTTGTGCAAGAGCCTTTGGTGGCAGATAGAAGAAAAAAGAATAATGGTTTTGAGCGATATATCCATCTTGCAATGCTCGCAGTTTCGTGTACCATTTCAACGATGCGTAACTTTTGAAGATTGGTTCCTTTTTCCGATTAAAGACAGAGCTTGCACTCTCAATGACAGATGGAGGATATTAGGTTGTGGACATGATAATAGATTTGAGCGATTCATCCATCATGCAACACTCTTCAGGTGGTTGTTATGATTCCTTTTACGAAATCTGTAAGAAGTACTTGCAGCTGTAAGGTTTTCACCCCAGGGTGCATTCCATGTACTTAGGCCCGAAGATCTTCGGCGTAGACCTGACTTTTTGTCGGCGTAGCGGCGTCATTTTTCAATAAAATCGGTTCTTGGCGTGATGGCATACGAAAATCTGCCTACCTTGGCGTTAATGTAAAGTTGTCCTCGATCTTTTCTTATGTGAATTAGTAGTCTGTTTTGATATGATCAAATATATATGACGTGTATTCTCTCTCCCTGAAATTACCTGGCATACGAAAGCTTAGGGCTCGGCGTACCTTTGGCGTAGGTTCTACATGGAATCACCGGATCAAAAATTGGAACTGCTGAAAGAGACTGTCCTTTTTAGGCGTGTGACACGTCGTCGATAATTTCTCTGCATGTTTTGTTCTTCTTTTGCAGACTGCAAACTTTATCCTGCGTCGTACCCAATCGCAGGCCTTGCAACCAAATCTTTCATTTTGTCCAAATATTCAAGGGATACGAGTCTCTTGTTTTTGCTTGACTTAACTAAGCATGATCCTTAACTTCGGTGTCGCAAAGGATCATGGTTAGCTATGGGCCTTTAAGTTGAAGGCACTCGCTAAAATGGATTCATCCCGCCACTGCAAAAACCAGTCTATATTTTTGTTCCAGATTAAAATCTCGTGAAAAGTTTTCCAGTCGAGAAAAGGGTCCTCGGCAGGTTTTCAGGCAAACTAAATTATTGTTGCAGGTTTCATATATGGTTTCATATGGAGGCTTCTTTTCGCAGTAAGCCCGAGAAGAGGAGCAAATTGTCATACCTCAGCGTGTCTCTGCAGTCATTACTGTCTGCCTTTACTCGCATGACACCGATATCAGTGTCTGATTGTCAAGATGGTTTATTAAAATTTGAGCAGCAGCTGAAATCGTGTTCCTCTTTCTACGGCTTACCAATATTAGCTGAAACTGCGGCTTGTTTGAACAGACGATCCAAAACCAATAAGAACAGTGTATTTGACTGTGGGGTATATAATAATCATCATCATCATTGTCGTTGGTTATAAGACAGGAAGAAAACAAAGGTGACTAAAACCTAGACTCAATACATGGATCAATTTCGCTCTTTGACTGGACTGATACCGCTACAACTACGACTCATTTCCCGTCTCATCCAGAAACGGATCAGCCTCGTACCTGCTATCTTTCTCAAAACCACTGAGCCAAAAAACTGCCATAAGTAATACTTAAACTTTGAAATATTCACCCCCCCCCCCTCCCCCTTGCATATTTGGCACCAAACAGTATATATGACGTGCAGTGTGTACCAAACATTATCGTGAAATATGTCGCTTTCTAGATAGGGGAATACATGTCGCTATGGTTTTGTTGCACACGGGCGTTAACCTATTTTCAAATATTAATGCTAATGTTTAGGCTGATCTTTTTTGCTTCTATTAGGCAAGTTGAAAAGATATTTAAGCATGTTTAGGACTCAGCAAATAAGAAGCTTACACCATCGTTCTTAGATTAGTTTATAAAGGCTCAACGATATTATATCATTCTCAGCAGATATAAACCTCTTTGAGTCGTCAAAGACGATGTGGTTTAGGGAGTTCAAAATCTTATGGGATTGGACAATTATCTTGCTTCCCGTTCTTTCCTTGTCTTGTTCTGTTTGAAATGTTTCGGGTAGGCATATGTTGAAAAACCGTAATCATATTGCAACGTAATATTTCCTCTTAGATCTTTAGTTGGGTGGGTCCAAAAACATTCCCCGTTTAAAGGCTCTAGTGTGCTTTAGAAACAATCTCCAGCTTTCTCACAGACAGCTTCCAAAAACATGTTCCCGTAAGTAAGTGTCAAAGAAATGCTCGATTCAGTGTAATGAATTTTCAATCCAAGTTTTGCGTTTAAGATTTGCGTTTGATTGACCCCGAAATTCTCAAAACAATAAGTTTGGAAGGTTTGGATGGTCTTCTAAGACCTCCTGCCCCAACAGGCTAAAAGTTGGCACACTTCGACTTCGGAGAAATTTTCATTTCATTTGCGAATTTTCATTTTCGCCATAGTGGTAAATCTGAAACCTGCTGCTTTAAAGATTTTAGTGTTTGATTGAAAATATATTTCCGTCTCTACGAATTCTGCTGTTTTCAGAATTTCGTAAGTTTGGAATTACCAGTGAAACACATTCACGATTACCAGCTAAGACATGAGAGTGCCTTATGCAAAGCAGATGATGATAGAACCAATAACCACGACACACTACACTGGGTATAAGTAATACCATACGACAGCTTTCACAACGTCCTTTGTCAATTGAGACCATGATTCGGCAGGAGACAAAGCATTATGGACAGATTCATATGGGTAATCTAAAGACGGCGGTCCTGTTAGCCACAAAGTTATTGGCTTGCAGAACCAAAACTGGTGCGACAAAAAGCGTCTTTGTTCATTTATTATAAGGCGTACGAAAAGATTTGTCCATCTTTTGAAAACATTGCACGGTAGATTTATCCTTCGGTAACAATGTAGCAATCACTGTGCTTGGCGGCAAATTAATTTTATGGACTTAACTCTGAGTCCTGGTATGTCCAGGTGATGTTGATTTATCTCTTGGAATTATTGAATTTCCCTAAAAAAAATCCCAGAAAAAGTCAAGAACCTTTCTTGCAGGAAGATATATTTGTTCCAAATAATGGGTGAGGGAATATTGGATTCCTCCCAAAGATAAATATGTAATCAATCGAAAATCCTGCCGGTATCATACCGTTGCAAATAGTTAGACTGACTGATTACGATGAGTCCCAGCAATCGCTCATCAAAACGAGACTTACACCACACCGAGACCGCTCATACTTGCCAGAGCGTCATGTAGCCAACCATTAGCGATAACTACGGCCATGCAATTAGTCTAGCAGATGGGCTTGAAATAGAATTTTATCTAAGACGACTTCTACGCATGTGCTCATCGGAATTCTCGCTTTTTGGTAGAATTTCAGTGAGAGAATGTAGCCACATCCTAGTTAGTGAACGAATTTAAACTAAACAAGTTTGACATGATTCATAACAGGTAGGACCGGATTGCATCGGTACATCGGTACATCGGTACATCGTTATGTTGGTGTTGGTAAAACTGGATTGAATTTGAAAGGTGTGCTTAAATCGTTAACTAAATCAATAGCTATCCTCTTGTTCTTATAGCAACCATAAACCGATCTCTTCTTTCACTGTGGATCAAAGTTGAAACCTCATTCCTCCTGACGAGTCTTACACCGCTGCACTGGTCTTGTTTGTTTGAATTGTATATGAGGAAGGGACACTCTAGCCATGGAGTAGAAATCTCTCTTGCCCAAGTTCAATTTCATTGTAGTAACTTGCTACACTAAGAATAGAAGCGTCATTATACTTTAGAACACAATAAATTACAACAATATTACAACAATTATCTCTCAAGCAAGCTCTTTCTGGACTTTGCAAATCCAACTTCTTTCATAAATTCACAAAATTCATCTTTTGCCAGACGTACACTTTCCTGACCTTTGCGAAGGAAGAATGGAAAACCTCTGTGAAGGAACTCTGAAGAAACCTTTGACGACCTATTATGGGTAGGGCTGTTCTCCAAAAGTGTCTGTGACGGGCGACTTTTTTCTACATTTTGTATTTCGAGTCAAATTCGATATAATTAATTCTGCGTTTGCGCACATCTCATGTGACGTCTTTTTGAAACAGACTACAGGTTTGGATCGGTCCTTTTTTCTCCTTCGCAGAGGCTAGGAAATATACATTTGGCTGTGTGTGGATTTGTGTGCAACCATGAAAGGGAATAACACGAAGGAGACTTTCCTGAGCACAATGATGAAACCAATGAAACTGTAGTGGGGAATACTTTATTCGAGTCACAGATACCAGACCTTTACAAATTCACTTCCTTGTTTCGGTAACCTTGAAGGTTACTCACTACGTCAATCGAACAAATATGCTTTGTTTGTGGTTTTTGCGGCATGAAGCCCTCTCACTACGAAAGCCGTCACTGATTATTCGTCTCTGCTGTAGCCTCCGCGCATGCCTTTCACGCCCTATGTTTGCCAATGTTGAATTGAGATTTTGACAACTTTATACCATTCAATTTTATAGAGTAGCAGCGTCCTCAGGAAATTTTTGAGTAAACATAATTTACTTTATAATAATAATAATAATAATATATCAAATGAGGGAATACGAGGCTTACAGCCTATAAAACCCTAGAAATTGTATTTGTGTTCGCGGTGGAAGCTATCATAACGTTTTTCAAAATTTAATACTGTCGTACAGTTGACAATCTCTTCGGATAACTCATTCCACGATTTTACTATTCTTTGTGAAAAGAAGTTTCGTCTTACGTTCAGGCGATTTCTTTGCTTAAACAGCTTGAGCTCGTGTCCTCTTGTTTTGGTTGTGCTTAACTTGAAGAAATTTGTATGGTTCAAGTCGACGATACCTTTCATGATCTTAAAAACCATTATCATGTCTCCTCTCGTTCTTCTATATGCAAGAGTTGGGAGATCAAGGGCAATAAGGCGTTCAGTGTAAGTCAAGTTTCTCAGCGATGGCACTAATTTCGTGGCTCTTCTTTGGACGCTTTCTAGCGAACGAATGTCTTTAACGAGGCTTGGGCTCCATACGGCGCCGGCGGATTCTAACAAGGGTCTAACTAAAGCTTTGTACAACGTGTTGAAGGTCTCTAGACTTAAATACTTGATCGTTCTTTTTATCGAAGCGAGGACACCGTTAGCTTTTTTTATGCAAGATGCGATTTGTTTTTGAAATTTTAATTTGGTATCAACAATAACTCCTAAGTCTTTTGTCTCTTCCGATTCTTTTATTTCGATTTGACGATTGTCTTTTTGGTCGATAATATAATAAGTACTTGAGTCTATCTCCTCTCTATTCTTAGTGCTTACGTGCAATTTAGAACACTTTTGTGCATTTAGGGGCAACTGCCACTGACTGGACCAGTTTTCGATTCGATTTATGTCATCCTGAACGGGTTGGCTGCTGCCTGAGTTTCTTCGGTACAATTTCAAATCGTCAGCAAATATCTTCACGGAACTATTTTCAATGCAATCTGGTATGTCGTTTATGTAAATAAGGAACAATAAGGGTCCAAGGACGCTACCTTGCGGGACTCCACTTAAAACATTCGTCCAAGAAGATTTAAAACCATTCAGTACTA
>REGL01001354.1:0-15147 GCA_004194395.1 Aurelia aurita complex sp. Pacific
GGAAGTGGTTTTCTTACTGAAAGTCGAAGAAACTGATTTGAAATATGGTAGGCCAATGTTTGTTTCATCCCGAGGCCTGCGCGCGCTTCACAGATTAATCCGGTTTGGCGGGAATTTCAAGGGTCCGGAATAACCCTTAGCCGCATGATTGATTTTCTTTGATCAGTCGCGTCTTTATTGGGAACGAAAAGCAAGAAGTAGAAATGAAATTAGACACTTTAAAGCCTCAGCTTTCTCCTGAGCTGATTTCTTGCAAAATATTTTGACTCTGAGAATGTGATTCCAGGGACAGAGGCAGGGATGCCCGAAGCCTCGAAGCTCGCGGCCGCCATTATGGACTCAATTTGCCACTCAATTTTATTCGAACGTGATTATGACGTCAATATGCATATCATGTGACAGCAACGACATCAGTTCAACTCAATAATGATTGAAATTTAAAGGACTTTAATAGTAAGACTACTTCATTTACTTCAGATTTTGAAAAGATTCGAGGGAAGGGCATTGGGTCATGATTGGGTGCAGTGCCAAGCAAGCAGGCCAAGCTGAACATGACTGAAACAATTTTAAAGATTGGGAGGAAGATTGCGACAGAAGAAGGCACTAATAATCAAATAAAGACTGGATTCTTATACACAAAAGATCCGCTGACTAACATAATTGTACTTGCTAATTTATGCAATGCCAACGAAGATGAAGGAAATGATAGGAACACGACAACAACAACATCTGGCATTGTGTGTTTGCCCCAAGGAAATAATGATAAATGCTGCGTGGAATTTGAGTTCATAATGAGAGATGCTTATTCGACAATCAGAGACATACACGAGGATGAAACTGATGACAAAATATGGAAAATTATTGAAAGTAGATCAGAAGAACAACTAGGACTTGTAAGAACGCAATTTGATGAAAAAGAATTATGGGAGAAAAGGAAGATTATTATGGAAATTCTCGACAAAAATCGTTTACCATTCGTTTTGGAAGGAGAAACAATTGCATTGATGGATGGTATTGCCAAAATAGAACCACCATATGACATGACATCTTGCATCTGTAGAAATCCAATGGTATTAGGCAAGATTCAAAAATTAATTGGAAAGAACTGAATACAAAAATCTTGTGAAGTAGAAAATTGTTTTCATGTTATACACAAAACACCTGTATATAAGTACCTAGGGTACTGGCAGGATTTATCAGGCAGCAGGATATTAAAAGTTTTAGCTTTCAGTGCACAGAACAACTACCCCTCCTACCTTAAAAAAATACAAAGTTAGGTGATGCTTTTGTATCCAATGATCTTCCATTCTGTACCATACCATTCTGATCGCCTTACTGTATGCTTCTTGAAAATATGCTCAGCAAAGCAGCTTTGGCTTGGCTACAGTCAATTTGCATCTGTCTGCTCTTTGTCACAGCATACTTTAAAGAAGCATGCAGCGATTATATCATTTTAATTAATTGTATGCTGCTATGGAAAACCTTTGCAGTTAGGATTAGTGTGCTTCTATATATACATGTACAGTATACAGTACATAGTACATAATGTTCACAAAACTGTGTTGTTTTTACCGTAAATGTGATGGTGTTTCTGGGTGCTGAAAGCTAAAACTGTATGATATATCCCACCATTCTAACTTTTGCCCAATGTTTGGACCCAAAAAAGTAACATGAGCTCCCCTATTCTAAATATTCCAGAGTACCCCCTGGTAGCATGTCACAACAACAGAGAAGAATTGCAGCGCATCTCTCAAGTCTCATGAAGTTCTGAGGCTATCACCTCAACTGTAAAATACAATAACAATTGACGCATCATGTTATCCATCAAGGAATTTAGGACTTTTGACAGATTGAGAAGACTTGACAAATTTCTTGTGTGTGACTGTGACTGGTGTGAATATATTTCTTTGTATTTCTGCCGCATATCAGCTTGCAGTGCTGCATTGCGCTACATGTCTTTCCAACGGTCCAACGGTTCCAGTGTGAATTCTACTTTCAGAATTCAGCTTAAAGGGGGCAGGTCACGTAACCATAAACAAATCTGTTATCTCTATAATCTAGTATATTGTTGCCCACACATGGCCATATTGTGTTCTGGGCAAGTTTAAGTGGCTGGGGTGAATCCACAATAAAGTTACAACTAAAAATCCACCAATACCTTTGCAATCTTCCAAAATATGGTTGTTTTGTTTGTTTCTCTCTCAAGTTCAAGAGTTCATCTTCAAAATAGCGCTTTCATTTTGAGCAAAATAGTGGGAAATCTGTCTGATATGGCCTGTTAAAAAAACTGCAAAACCTTTGTTTCAAAAGAAGTTTGTTTACTGTATGTGACCCAGCCCCTTTAAAACCAAGGGCCAAATTACTCCAAAACTCTTGTAACCTTAAGATTGTGAAAAATCTACATCTTCAAACTCCCAAGAATCTCTAAAATCCTCAAAATCTAAAAAATCTTGAAAGAATCTTAGAAATCGCAAAATACTGTTCAAAAATCTTAAAATTCGTGAAATCAACAAATGATCCAAAATCGAAATTTAACATCTCATAGCTCTTTAAATCCTCAAAAATCATGCAAAATCTCGAACAATCTTTGAAACTTTCAAAAATTTTGAAAAATCTTTGCGATCTTAAGAGTCTCTAGCTCCCAAAACATCTAGGAAAACTTTCATTGCAAGACTCTTTGAACATCCTCGGAAAATTTCTAAAAAACCTTTCAAAAATCTTTGCGATTTTCAAAATCATACAGTTTTGCAAGGTATTTTGGAGTGATTTCCCCCTCGCATTAGACTGTAGGGAAAAGGAAAAGACAATATGATAACAAAATTCAAACGAAGAACAGACGATTTGATTCATCAAAGATTTCACATTAAACTAATAACATAAACCCTTGATCGTCTCTCAAGAAATATAATTTACAGTCAAGCATCTACAGTATGTTTGATAACGTGATAGACCAATACAAGTAACTAATTTTATACTGGCAAATACGAGCGAGATTGTCATCAGATTGTTTACGATGGAGGTTGTTGGTGTTCATACGCTTTCTTGTTTCGAAGAAGAAATGTTGCTAAGTATTCGATTGGATCCGAAGGCCTGAAACAATAAAAAGAGTGGTTTACAAATGCCAAACAGAATGATCTTGTACCAACTCTTGGGCAATCTCAGATACTATGAAGCATGATTCCAACCTGCATATCGTGGAAATTTCTGATATTCTTGAGAATCTAATTCATTTTAGTAAACTTCACTTGAGACTTGACCTTACCTTGGCTCCTGGAAAAACAGATGCATTTTTGGTGTGCTAGCTATTTTTACGGAATTTTGTAACACTTCATCAAAAAACCCTCACATCAAAAGAAGTCAAGGAGATTTGCTGAAAATGGACCCACACTCACGGCATTACGAGGCCTCGACCGACCCACATGAACTCTACATACCCACGATTTGCTTTCAGGGATAAATAGTCTTTCATTTGAGTTGGGAAACCCTGAGTAAAGCTGGTCTAGTTGGTAAGAACCAAACCAACAATGAATTTAAAGACAGAAAGAGGCGAGAGACATGGAACAAAATAGAGACAAAACAGAGAGAAGATGAGAGGAGTTAAATGTGTGCAACTGAGAGTGGATACATAACAAAGAGCGGAAAAGTTACCACAATCAAGATACCTGATGGGGATCTGAGAAACTAAAGTTCCAAGGAAAATCGAACCATTTATCACTACCGTGAAATCACAATTCGAACTGGAATTCATTGTTTTTTTTTTATCAATCTAAAACTTAAAAACAACAAGTTAATGCAAGTTACTGTGGCATTTGCAGCGAGGAAAGACGCATGGTCACCGGGTCCTCACTACAAATGCCACTTACAATTTTCTAAGTACTATCAACAATAAATTAATAATAGAACACAAAAAAACAAAAACAAAAACAAAAAAATAAGATACATATGCACACTAAATCGGGACAAAGTAAAGGCCAAGGCAAAACTGAAGTACCTCCAAAACCCGCACAAACAGCCCACCGCCCACCAAACCACAACCACGAGCGCACCGGCAGGGAGAATGAAACAAAGGTTCAAGGATCCAACCCCGAGGGGAAAAATACTTTCCAATTTATCATAGACTCCCCCCAACCGATGCACCCGCGGCAGCAGTGCGATGAGCAGAAGCAGCCCACGCAAATTCCGGGAGCACTTCAGTCAAAAAGAAAAAAAAGGGTTAGGCTGCTGTTTTTCCAGAAAGTTTAATTAAACCGTCCAGAAGTTTTGATGAAAGAAATAGTTGCTTCTATGATGATTCTGTTTGCAAAGGTGCTTTCATTTGGGTTCCCATATAATAACAAATGACAAAGATCCTTTGAGTTCATGCTAGCAACATCATATCCGACATCTGAGACTTGACCAAGGAGATCTTGGCGCTGAGCTGTAAACTGGGGGCAGTGCAGGAGGTAATGCTCATTATCTTCCTTTCCTGTACCACAAATACAAATTGGACTCAAGCAGTCAAAATTATGCCTAAATCTATGTTCATTTAGAGGACTAAAGTTAACTCGAAGCCTTGTTAATAGCTTGATACCCAAAATATCATAGATGCTATAAACCGGGTTTTTCTCGGGTCTGATGATTCGAAGCAATTTGCTCTTGAAAACTGCAAGAGAAGGAGAATCTTGTACAGTTTTGTCTAACAGGTTCCACTCACATATTGTGTTATGGAAATAAGAGCTGGAGAAGCGCATAGTTCTACCTACATTTTGCTCATAACAACGCGGGTTTCTTAAATTATACTCAACTGAGCGCTGTTCGGGTATCTCATTGAAAAGGTAATCTGGACTTTTGGATGTGGTTAATGAAAAGAAATGACATAATCTTCGGCACCACCTTCGGTCATAAAGTGTTTCCCATCCGAGCTCTTCAAGTAGCCTTCGCCTACTTGTACCTACCCACGCTCCAGTAACAGCTAGTGCTGCTTTATATTGAGTCTGTTCTAGTTGTTGCGTAAGGTTCAGCTGCATATCAGGGTCATATTTATGGTAAATTATGTCTCCATAGTCTAAGTGAGGTCTCACATAAAGCTTATAGGTTTGATCAAGGACCTCTCTTGATACATATTTAGAAAGGTATTTTAACAAACCAATTCCTCTCCGTGCTTTCAAGATAGCCTCTCGAATATGACTTTTAAAATTTAGCTTTGAGTCAAGAGTAACCCCAAGGTGCTTGTGCTCCAATTTTGATGCAATGACCTCCTCTCCCAATTCAAGACCGGGGTGGATTGGCTTATTCCTTTTACAAGAAAATATGACCTCCTCTGTCTTGTCAGCGTTAAACTGCATTTTCCATTGCCATGCCCATAAGCTAATTTTTGCCAAATCTCTGTTTAAGTCAAGTGCAGCTACATTTTCATTCTGAACAGTAGTAAACAACGACGTGTCATCAGCAAATAACTTAATACCACATTTAACATTGTGGGTAATATCATTAATGTAGATCAAGAACAACAACGGTCCAAGAACTGATCCTTGTGGTACACCTGCGGAAATTGTATCCCACTTTGAACATTGCCCATTTAGCACTACCCGTTGCTTACGATCTGACAAAAAACTTTTAACAATCCGAAGAACATTTCCATGTAAGCCATTGGATTCCAACTTGTAAATGAGACCCTCATGCCAGACCCTGTCAAATGCCTTTGAAAGGTCAAGGAAGATGGCACGTGTTTCTTTACTAGGAGTTTCATCGAAGGCTCTATAAATATTTTGAGTGATGAGCAGTAACTGATTGATAGTCGAATCACCGGGACGAAACCCTGATTGATGAGGCGATATAAGACCATTTATACTGAGATGCTCGTAGATGGCATCAAATAATAGCTTTTCAAAAAACTTTCCAAAAATTGGAAGTAGGGAAATTGGGCGATAGTTTTTCTTGTTCTGTTTGCAGCCCTTTTTATGCACAGGAATTATATTTGCTTTCTTCCATTGAGAAGGGTAAATTCCTGTTTCAAGGCATCTTTCAAAAATGCAACACAGAGGATCTACTATCGAATTGTCACATATTTTGATCATGGCAACAGAAATTCCGTCACATCCATGTGCCTTTTTAGAATCTAGAGAACGAATGATTCGAAGTACCTTTTCCCTGTTTATATCTATATTGAATAAGGGTGATGGAAACTGCGGAATAAATGTAGGGATAGTACTACCAGTTTCTATCTCCCTGCATTGAGCAACAAAGAACTCATTGAAAATATTTGCTTTTGCTTCTACATTGGTAATAAATAAGCCATTTTCAATAAGAGGGGGTATGTTAGAAACTTTCTTTTTATTGAGAAGTCTGTTGAATAAGGTCCAATATGATTTAGCCCCAGTTACGTTATTCGATAACTTTCTGCCAAGTCCGAGATAATAATCATTTTTAGCATTGGTAATCATTTTTGATGTTATGTTTTGGACATTTTTAACAGAGTTCCAGTCTTCTTGCTTTCTACCACGTCTAACAAATTTAGCATATGTTCTGTGTTTGCGCTTAATAGCAGTTTTTAATTCCTGCTTCATCCACGGTGGATCCTTATCATCAAATTTGACAACTTTATTAGGTATATACTCCGAAAAAATTTCAGCAAGAACATTTGTAAATATTTCTACCATTTCTGTAGGATTTAGCCCATCAAAGCAAGCTGTCCAATCGATTTTGTTAATTGATTCAATAATCATTTGAACATCAGCCTTGGAATAATCCCATACTGTCCTTTTATATGGAATTCATTGTCAACCTATATATCTACTGCACTACTACACAGGATCTTTTCGGACCACTACCTACTGTCTGCCTGATGATACAAAAAATACGCAGTCAGTTCAATCGTTCAAAAATGCAATTAGAAACTGGAAAGGAGAAGATGAATGTGCATAAAATGTAAATAAAAGCACTGCTCACGACTCGTATCCTTCTTTTAATGAACTGGCAACTTTTCTTTTGCGTTTTTCCTATATTATATTGTATATCGTTGTAATGAGATAGTTGGTTTTAATTAGATCTTTTATATAACTATTTTGTATACCAACTTTAAAGAATAAAATAATAATAATAAAAACCATGAAATCTGCCCATAATTTCGTTGGCTCATCTTTGTTGATCTGTCATTTGAAACCCATGTGTTTCTGTAGATGTATGGTAGTTTAATGTAACCTCCTTTGTGCCTGTACCTAGCGCGAGGACCAATTTTTGACCTCCTGAATAATACTATAAACACCTTGAGAGAATATTTACCCCTGCATATTTTTACACCTGTTGGGCAAATATCAAGTTATGCTATCAGCAATTGCATAACCACAGAGCCCAATTTTGATTACCAGATTGCCATGAAACACGAAACATTATTCGAATTTACCAAATAAAATTGATCGTCGGTCTTCGATACATTGGTCGTAAGGATTTTTGGACAATTGTCAAACTGGCCTTGTTAATGTGCTTAACTCTGATTACCATTGATTGTAACGAAACAAAATTTGAATGTATCCTAGTTAGAAATGGATCGTCAGGTTTTCGATTAATTGCTCCAAAGGTTTTTTTTAGCAATGGTGAGCTAGACATGCGCTGATAACTAGTATTCGCTCATTTAAAGTTAGTAGACAGGACGGAGATAAATAGCTAACTCAAGAGCGGCATATGCAGGTCTAAAATTAGCCTATTGTATTTGATGATTTCCACACGTGCGTGCATATTATTTCACTAGGGGAGCAATTACGTGCGTGGAGGTTTCTTTGTGCCATATATAGATTGCATTTACTTAGCTCCGTCAACTAACTTTAAGATCGAAAGATAGAGAGGTAATAGATTTTAATTTTTTACCACACGGAAGATCTAAATGAAGCAGATCTATTGTATAAAATTCGCAGTATCTAAACTTCCCAAATGCAGCAAACTCAAAGATCAAACAATTTCTTGGGATTTGTCTCATTTTTTGAGCAGTGAAAACATTAAATATTTTGTGAATTTGGTGAAAAAACGCCAGAAACCTTTGATCAAATTGAATGAAAGAGGTGGAATGTACTTATGGATTGCCAGGCATTGGGATTCTTCAAGATTTGATCGACGGTTTCAGGACCCTTCACACGCATTCATGACCATAGATTTTTCGGAACATCGAATCTAACAAAGAAAGAAAAATATCGCCTAAAATTCTTCACATTTTCATCTAACAAACAAACTGCATTCATTCTTGTTCATACAGAACTCTACCGTAGGTAATACGAATTTTGAGTCGTATGATCTCTTACGATGCATGCGGTATCATTCATAGAAGTTGAGATGAGATTAATTTTCTTACAAACTTTGCATGAATTGTCGAATGATTACGAGATAAAGCTGCGGTATTAAGGACGCTAAAGTTTAAACATAAATAATGCTCGCAGACTTCATTCGATAATTCAATCTTCATTCGATAGAAAGCATAAAACAATTTACACCACTTGATCCATATGGCAGGACAACACTCACCTCTCCTTGGACAGTGCAATCATGCCTTGAAGGAGAATGGGAACAACTGTCTGGTCAAGGTACGGTCTTGTACTCAGCCATCTGACATCTCGTCTTACACGTTTAGCATCTATTACGTCTTTCTCTTCAGCAATCATTTTCTGTGGAGCAATTGACAAAATTCAGAAAATTTCAAATCAGGGATAAAAGACTCATACCTCATTTCTCAGATGAGTATACGAAAACTAAATCGTTCAAATAACTGCACGATAATCAGGCTGATCTTTCACAGTTTGTCTTACAATCAATCAATCAACCAATCAATCAATCACTTTATTAATGTGTCAACATATTTAGCTTACAAGCTGATAGGGGACACAAAGCTAATTGGGGACACATTAGCTGTAACGCAAAAATATTCGCGATCTAATTACTCGCCGATCTTCCTGGCAAAATGTCCAGGCAGCAATTTAAGTATTGTATGTGGGTACCAGATGAATAAAGAAAGAAATCATCTGTTTACCAATCTGATAATAAAAACCTTCATAAAGGCTCCCTTCGTCATTCGAAAAAATCCTCTCGTTTGGTTAAAAGAAAAGCCTCTGTGATAGAGACATGGTCCTTTACAATGTAAAAAACTTGACAAACTGATTAAACTGAACCTGGAAGCACTCACGTATATTTCGTAGCCAAAGACAATGGAAAACAACTTTGGGGAAGTCTTTGCTTGCAGGTAGAACAATGCATCGAGAATCATATAACATTATCCAATAAGCCATAAAAGCCTCATTGAGCCACTGCCGTTTAAATTTTCAAACTGGTGAATTGCTTTTTGCAGCATGATTTGAAAACGATGATACATCTCTTTGACTCACCCAGTGTGTACCCCCCTCCCCCCACCCTTCCCTTAGAGATGTTCTGCAACACTGCACCTCATCAAGAAAGCCAGTTGAAACAATCATCCAGTGTCAATATTGGCTCTAATAGGATACTGGGTCTGCAAAAAAACAATCTCCCTTGAAGGAAACAGCTGGAAATCAGCTATTATGAATAGCCACGATCTTAACACCGCTTTGTGAGTCACAACCCGAAAAAATCATTTCTGTGAATTTTGGTTGCCTTGACTGACGAGGTCCCGAAGGGCAGTACATAGCATGTTGAGGGTACGGGTATGTGCGGCCCATACGGGTGGGTTTTTGCGCCCTAAATTCTCTACAAAAGGGTCCTTTTACGGCAGATTTTCTTTAAACACGGGTGGATTTGACTAAAATTCACAAACGTTCGTTAAACATTGGTATTTTTCCGCCAAAAATTCATCATAAAGGTGGGTATGAAGGCATGGTTTGGTAATTAGAAAGGCGTAGCTTTCAGAAAACCAGGCAGCAGACCCCCTCCATTCACAAGTCATATACCCCCTGGATGAGGTATAAACTACGCCGAGTAATGGAATCATTCCTTCCTCGACGCAGTTGTCAAGTTCTATTCCACATGACGACTCCCAAAACTGTTTTCTACTAAATAATAAATATTTCTAAAATGCTGCACAATTGGACGACAATCTCAATACATCCATATAATATAAAGAACTCAATAGAAGTAGGAAAGCTCTTATAAACACTTCAACAAAAATAAGCAAAAAATGAATCAACACATGCATATGCTTAAATTTGTTGTTATAGATGATAGAGACCATAATTTGCTTTCTTGTAGAAATTGATCAAATTTGATCTGTTTCTGGTCTTGTATTCATGACAGCCTGCTATGAAAATTAAGGTTTTTTGAAAACGCAGATGAAAAGAGAGTCAACTGAACACGAATCATTTTAAACTGCCTTGTTTCATATGTGTATAGATTAAATGGAGATATTTGAAAAAATTACACCAGTTCCATTGTTTGGATCAACTACAATCTCTCCCAAAACTCTGAAAAAATCACATATTTTTGCTCTTCTCTCCCAGTTCTCCTTATAATGTTGGTGCCGTGTGTGATTACGCAGTGAAGGTGTCGTGGCGCAGTGATGTAATCCTCTGACATTGCAGCTAGAACATTCAGGTGGACAGGGTTTATCCTAGGTAGAGCCCCACCTCTTGAGCGTCATGACAAGGGGTCGCGGACTCGAATAGGCCTATTCTATTTCTGCGATCTTGGAGCTAAAACCCGCTTGGAGCTAAAACCCGCAACTTCACCTTCACCAGTGCTGTAGGGCATGACAACGCAGCGGAATTGCTTAACTTCACATCTGCTGATCATATTGTTGGACCAACATTGTTTAGGGAGAAGGGGGGGGGACAAAAGGTTGAAGTGAAGTTTCCTGCTGTGTATCTTAGATAGTTAATCAGACGAAACAGCAGCAAAATAAAGTCATTCTTCAAGTTGCTTTGGCAAGGATTGTAGGTAAATCAATGATTCACAATGTTTGTTCTTACTGTAAGTGACGACATAATAGCAGTGTGAATAACATGGCACTTCAATTTCTCACTATGATTTCATTTTTTTTCAGATGGATCAGTTTAAAGAAGAACCTAGACAAGTAGCGTTGTTGGCAGTAAAATAAATCAAAATAAAAACTGGGAATATACCACACCCATAGCTTAAAACTATACTCAAAATGACATCCTAACGAAAATTGGAAAAGCATCATTGTACCTGAAGGTTCTCTGTAAAACCTGCTTCAAGCATTGGCGACGAGGCAGCTACCTGGCCCTGGAAATGATGAAAAGAGATGCTTGCACCATTATAAAGATTAAAGGCAGTATGAAACGTATCTGATTAGCTGCAACAAAATCAGAGCTTGGCACAACGGATATCTTGTGAATTCATTCATTTGGAGTAAAGGACGGCTGATCGTTATCACTTTCTACAGAAAGTCAACCTTCCATACAAACCAATAAAACATTGCATGAAACAAGAGCAAATTTTGTAAACGAAGGATCCAGGTCCATTCAGGACAAAGCAATTTCGAAGCCTAGATTTCACACCTTGTGCGCAGCCAGCCATAATGCTTAGCGCTCTCTGTGTATTTTGATTTGCTTGAGTGCACTCAGAGGTGTGAAATCTATTCTTCAGGAGGGCTAATCGCTTTGTCTTTTCAGAAATCTGAATGTTTTGTTTTACAAAATTTGCTCTTGCTATTGCATGATTAAAGTTTGAATGTAAAATGTATCGCACGGAATTTGTTCATATCAACGACATTTTTATCGGCCAGGTCTATAACGCAGACCACACGGACCACGCGAACTTCACGGAACTCCAAGGCAATGGGCCGCCGTCCGCGTTTTAGGTTTTCAAATAGGCCAAGACCTAAACCACAAACCTCACGTCCATTGATTTTGAAAGTCCATGTTTTTGGTTTCGTAATATAGTGAATATAAATTGTCTGCATTTTTGGATTTCTAACAGGGCGAAAAACGAAGAACGTATTGTTTACAAGTAATAGGGCATTTTATGGCTCCAGGTTGGACAGTTGACACTGGCCACCGGGATAGGTCACCGGATATTTTCAATTTCAAGGATTGATGATAATCTAAATGGGAGAGCACTGTTAAAGCACATATGTCACATTAGCAATTGCTTAATACAACAAACAAGTTTGGAGTGGAATTCCATTGTTTCGTGACTTTTTATTTCTGTTTCATGAATTTTTATTGCAATGAAAATTCAGCCTCGATCCTGTGCTTTGTAATAAACAATAGAGAGAATTGTATTGCATGAACCAATCAGCTTCATGACATATGCCCTTTAAATGTAAAAAGAAGAACATCTCTGGAGCAATAGGCCTTTTGAAATATGTGAAACACTATAAGCAAGAGGATACATTAAGGAATATGTATCTTAGTATTGTTCAACCACATTTCAGTTATTGTTGCTCTGTTTGGGGATGTTGTGGGGCATCTAAATTGAAAACCTTGCAGAAATTACAGAACAGAGCTACTGGAGTTCTTACATACAAGTAGCCCTTTTGACATTNGACAGGGTGCAGGGTGTGGAGAGGTTTTCCGCATACCCCCGTCACTTCCCTAGTCAAGTACCCCCCCCCCCGGGTATTTTCTCCGGATTGTCTGATGTTCATACCATGGTTTTACGCAATACCAAATGCGATCTTGCTGTACCAAAAATGAGAACAGCTTATGGCCAATAATCGTTTGCGTTTCGTTGAGCCGACGCATGGAATAAACTCGACTCGGAAATGAAAATCACCTTTGATTCAGTCATTCAAAACAAAACTGAAAGCTTCAAATTGAGAATGTTCAAATAAGCTTATCTGCATCGATAGTATTATTTTCCTTGTTTCTTTTTCAAGTTTGGTAGCTATATATGAAATTACTGTTAATAGTTTTAAATCTTGAAATTTTTAGGTTTATTAGCTATTTTTTTTGCTGGGGCAAATGGAAAGCAGTTGCTTAGTTTCATTGAATTGTATCTCAGAGTGAATATTTAGAATGAAAACAACCAAAAGGATCGATTTCTAAACCATCAAATAACCCCGAGAAGTGATCTGTTTCCAAGTCTTAACAAAATTAGATGGACGTTGTTGTGATCGTTTTCAGTGTTTTGAAAAACGAAAATCTTAAGAAACTCGCTTATAGCTCTACAAATTGAAAATAAAAATTACAAAAATTCTAGAACCAAAGTCGGGCTTTTGCCAAAGATTAAGTCATAACAAAATCGGTCCAGTGTACGATAGTGATCGTGGACCTTAAAAGCCATGGACTTTCAATAATTTCCATCGTTGAAATCGGTCAAAAACGTGCTTTAATCTAAATAGTGGCTTCCTTTCAAATATTTGAAAACAGCCGTAAATAACGGCCTCATCATGTGAAGCCCATAAACGCAACAAAACACCGAAATATGTAGAAAGAAGACTGTAAACTCCTGTAAAATAACAACTACCAAAATAAACCTGTTACAAGAAAAAACAGTCAACTCCTGCAAGAGAAAAACGAATTAATCTCAAAACCTGAAAGGAACGAAATAGGTTAGTAATTCAACAGTAACTGCCATACAGACCAACGTTAAATAACCAAAAACACGTTTCGTCGCACATTCATCAGTTCAGTTCGTGCGAAGAACAAATTAATGATGAAAACAGACTAACCAGACGAACAAAAAACAATTGAAAATCACATGCCAATAACACCTAAGCCACTAATTGGCTAAACTAAGTCAATAGCCGCCAAAGATGATAGCCTTTGGTGCCAAATCAGAACAATTGCAACGTGAAAACAAACTCCTGTCGGCAGTGGGAGGGAACTCGAAGTTTAATAAACACCGCTTCAATAAAACTTTAGATGGAAGGCAGACCTTGCCCCACTCAAAATTTGGAAACAATCCTCGCTATAGTTGTTACCACACTCGTTACTACACTTGGAGGTAACACTACAATGTCCTACCAAATACTTGTTGACAATATGAGATAACACGTGCCCCCAGCAAGAACGAAAGGTACGGACAGGTGCAATGGTCGGTGTCAACCAAAACGAAAATGTAAAGCTGACCCGGCTTAACAAGAAAGTGATTCTGCCTATGGTACTCTTTACTGAGTAGGAACGAGTGTGGTACTTCTAGTTTCTATCAAGGCAACATCCTTTCAAGTCAATCTCAAAAATGTTGACACTGATTCAGGGGGTGCACACGTGAACACATAACTTTATTGAGTGCTCCGCAAAATAAATGCCTTTTAAGTCACAACTTTTGAACCACTGACTCTATGGCAATGAAACAAACATAACTTCAATTCATACATAATTTCAATTCCTTCAAAAATTTCCCTTGGTCCAAAGCCGGAATCAGTGATATATCCAACTTCCCTGGGCTTGGCACGGGTCTCTTTTCATGTCACATGACTGGGTGGGGCCTTGGGTTTATCGTCAGGATAACTAAAAATCTCCTGGGTTTTGAATTTATCTTATAGTGTGGGGATAGACTGATGACAGTGAGTCCTAGTTATCGCTCACCAAAACGAGACTACAGCCTACCAAACCGAGACCGCTCAAATTGGGACTCATAAACAAACAGCGAAAAAACCGGCCTGTTCACTCCCAGTTCCAGGAGGACCAATCATCTTGCAGGAAGCAAAATGCATAAATATGATTGGTTTATCCTTGTAATCTGTTTACAAAGAAGCCAGTCTGTTATTTCAACCTGAACGTAAACAATAGCTGCCATTGCATTCATGAAACAACAGAATAGGCTCCCAGAGGAAAAAATGTTTACTATGGAGATTTGGATATCGAATGGTAAGCATAGAAGCTATTCCCTTGGTCTTTTTCGTATTCCTTTTTATTTTCTATTGAATTTAGCACAAAGTTCTGTGTGCTGAATTGAATGCAAGTGACAATGAAAAAGGCAGAAAAGGCCATGGGACTTGCATCTATATTCACCATAAGATAAGGCTCAAATCCTTACTGGTTGCCAGAGCATGCGGAAATCATCCAATTTCATGCTTGTCAGCCAATGAGATCACCGCTTTCTAGCCCCTGGAGACAAAATCGGTCGTTTGAGGTAAATTTTCTAGTACCCTCACTAAAACTGAAATGGATGCTAAAATACTTCAGTTATTTGCAATTTTTTTTAATAAATCAGTTGTGGGGATGTCCGTCCAGAGTTGTTTACATGTTTAGGCACACAGCTCGTTTGGGGCCGGAGCTGCGTTCATTTTCCGGTCGAAGAATATTGACC
>REGL01001354.1:27511-40472 GCA_004194395.1 Aurelia aurita complex sp. Pacific
ACTTTGGACTTTAGGGTTTCACTTCAGGGTTTCGCTTTGGAGTTTTACTTTGTTGTCTGGAGTTTCGGTTTAGGGTGTCAATTTATCAACATTAGTTTAAGCTTGTCACTTTGATGTTTCTTTTAGGGTTTCTATTTGTCAAAATGTCTCATTGCCTATCGAAATCGAGTTTTGGCCTTGATGACACTTCATAAAATACATCAGGGAGCAAATGGGCGCAATCGCTCCCCTTCATGAGCGCAGCTTGGCGCCCCCTTTTTGGTGAGAAGAGCGCCCCTTTTCCTTTCCCAAATGCACTCTTTTTTTAAGTGTTGCGTTCGAAGTGTGGGGGATCATATAAATTAAGGCAGTATTTGGTTTAAAAACAAACAATTTTCTTAAAAAGGAACCAAAAATTTTCTCGCGCGCCTTCGGCGCGCTTACTTCGGCGCGTTGTACTTTCGGCGCCGTCTTTGCAGGTTGCCCCCTTCAACTTCGGGCTGAATCCGACCCTGGTCGAGACGATGGAAGACTTCAAAGATGAGTCCTTTAACGCCAATTTGTAGGACGTCGTTGCAACATTTTCCTGGGGGACTGAGGGATTATCAGATAAGGCCCTCCGTTTTCCAAAATGGGCAGTTCAATGACAATCAGTTCTAATTCCATTACGGGCAGTTCAATGACAAAAGGGGCAGTTCTAAATTTTCACAGGTGTGATATTACGAGATTTTCCAAAAAGAATATTCCTGAATCATCAAAAAACTGAGCTCAATTCTATGCAATGCCTGGTTTAGAAAATTTGCATTTCTGGATGGTAAGGATAACAATTTTGATGGAATTTCACACCATTCGGAGGTTGGCAAGGGGCTTTCTTCTCAGATCATTGCCAGAGATGGCTCTTCGAATTCTACCGAATCCGTCGAGAAACTTGACGGTCTTGAAGTAAGGCAAAGACTATGCTATACAAGTAAAGAAACGGCAACTTCTTGTAAATTCTAATGTCATCTTAACCATTCTAAGTTAATCTAAGCAATAAAGACCAAAAATTTCCTGCTCGCTTCGCTCGCTTTTCCACAAAATGTTCTTTTACTATAAGATGGGATCCTTCAGATACATTGGATAGTATGTTTGAAAGCTGGTTTGAGGGAAGCCTCGACAAGTTTATTAATAGATAAAGCATGGCAATTTTAAGTCAACCCTAGGATGACCCATACCTCCCCAAACGTAATTCTCTGGTATAAAAATCCATATAGTTTCATACACCATGTACTCAGGGTTGTGTTCCATATTTTGTAAAAATGGGATCGTTTGGTTGAGCTTTGCTGACTTCAATCAAGGCAAAAAATGAATTTACTACGCAGAAAATTTAAATATTATTTTCTTGAATCCAGAATCATTTTTATTTGAAAACTTTTCGATTCTGATGAAGATGATTTACATTATGAGAACAAAAAATATGCACCTAGCTATACTAACAAACACACAGTTTCATTATGACTTGCAAAGCAGCATTGCTAATGTTTGAGGCACGTCTGAGGCCTTCTAATAAAATATGATTCTGACCAATCCCTTGGAGAAGGGGCGCCAAAAATGATCTGGCCACCCCAGTGGAAAACGGCCCACCACGCCACTGGTCATGCTATCGCGAAAGAATACCCTTGCATGCATATTTTCCCTCTTCCCTTTATATTACGTTGGAATGGATCATGTCAAAAACAGAAATCATTGCTTTTGTTGCGAATCGCTTCTGCATGCGAAATAATGGGTGACCTCATTGGTAAGATGTGGCTCCAAACCTTTACTGCTTGCCATAGCATGCGGAAATAATCCAATTTCATACCAATCTGCCGACAGCTTTACCTCATTCTAACCCTTGCAGAGAAAATCGATCGTTTCAATGAAATTCATGTGCAACATGAATACAGAGACAAAGGCGACACGCAATGTAAACAAGAATGGTATCAACCAAAGCCTATTACATTTGGGTACATAGTCATACCCATACCCAACCGCCACTTTCTATCGAGTCTCAAATTTGATTAAAATCGATCATAATTCTATATCATATTAACATTCCATTATTTTCACCGGAGAATTCTCACGAAATTACAGGTAGCCTCATGGGAACAGGTCAGTATATAGGAAAATTCTGAGCTCATTTCAGTCTTTCTGTGAGCAACTAGCAGTGCTTAGACTGATTACAATGAGTCCCAGTAATCGCTATTCAAAACGAGGCTATTACACCAGACCGAGACCGCTCATACTGCGACTCATATTATTACGGCAATATTTTTGGACTGACTTTTTTCATTTTTGAACGCCCTTTGGAACGAGGCTGCTATGCACAGTCATGTACAAAGTATACAACAAATACAACGCAACTAGAATCTCTGCAAATTCGATTGATTGATGTTGACCAACGGAAACTCGAAGCTCAAAGCAGAGTTTCAAGCAGTTTGGCCAGACAGAACAAAGTCTTACGAATAAGAATACCATGAAAGCAGTTGGCAACAATATCAAATCTTGTACGTAGGTACTATTTTGCTGCTTTCGCTAAGCATTAACTGATTTATTGTGAAGTTTTCATATCAATGTGTTTCATTTGAAAACTACAAATGTTTGTGCTTTTCTGCGCCTAGGCCATTATCGAAACGAGGCAGTCATAGTCATTTCAAAATAATGGCGTTTGATTATGAGTCGTAGTTAGGAGCGTCCGGCAGTATTTCAATAGCGATAACTACGACCATATAATCAGTCTAAGCAGTGCTTACAGTAATAAAATCTTTATCAAATAAATGTTGCTGCTGTCGCTGTTATGGCCCAAGGCCCTCAGGCAGCCAGATGCACAAAGAGAAGTTTGCACAGTCAGTCTCAACTATCTGCAGTACTTAATGAAATAAAATGTAATGCATACTCAAGCTGCATTCCAGCCAGTAAGTTATCACTTTTATTCACAATGAAAAGTCAGAAAA
Organism: Aurelia aurita complex sp. Pacific; assembly: GCA_004194395.1. Lineage (NCBI taxonomy): Eukaryota > Metazoa > Cnidaria > Scyphozoa > Semaeostomeae > Ulmaridae > Aurelia > Aurelia aurita complex sp. Pacific. The sequence goes on from REGL01001354.1 coordinate 30,463, forward strand.
CAGTTGTTCTTTGGGCTAAATTTGAATTCAACTTTCAGTTTCTTTCGGCATGACAACTATAGTTAGTGAATTGAACAAGGAATCTGCTGACAGGGTCGAGGGGTACGATAACGGTTGACTGATTCGTTCTTTCGTTGATCAATCAAAATCTATTCTTTTCAATGAAACTTACGTTTTGCTCCTGGGGGGGAGGTACTTGACTCAAATTTTTGCGGGGGTGTGGCCACATGAAAATATTTGTTTTACCCTGCAAACCCACTGCTCCCCTGGATACCAAGACAATAATAATGGCAAATATATCATAACACCACTGTTTATTTGAATACGTTTCGATAAACAGTGGTGTTTTTATATTTTATTTTCTGTTTATACATGATGGTGGTTTAGTTTACACATGGCAAATATATCATTTAGTGATGGACATATTCAAAACAATTGAAAAATTTACTTGATTGAAATCGCCCAGAAGGATGTTGCTATGCTCCAAGGGATAACATTTTCATCCTACAAAAGGATGAAAATTGCTAAAGCACGTAAAATCCCAACCACGCCCTACAACACCAAACCTGAATTCTGACGTTACTTCCGGCCTCTCTTGCAAGAAAGCTGCGGCGCGAAAGTAAAATTTTGTGATAAATGGCGTCAGCAGGCCTCCCAAGCGTCCCAATGCAAAATATCGAGATATAACGCAATAACTATATCTTCGCTCTTTTAAGTTCTTTGAGCATTTTGGACTCTGAGCTTCTTGGTTTTTCATATTTTTCAAAGGCTGTGGACAACTCAACTCTGCTTACAAACTCGGGATTCATCACAGCAGATATGCAGACCTTTTCATAGATTTAACGTTTGTGCTTAGTTTCATGGAAATTTTGCTTAAAGTTTTGGATTCCTCGATGTTGTTTTGTCCTATTTTGCCACCTTTCACCAATTGTTGACGAACTAAACTTGTATTCTTCTCATCTTGAACTTCGGCTTGCAGTTTCAAGAAATTGAAGTTTTGTTGGCCTAAATTTGACCAAAATTTTTTCCAACTCCAATATTTTCTAAACTAAGACAAGAACTCTCACTTTTAAGAGATATGACGCAATAGCTGTAAGCATCTAGTTTCTAGAAATGTTGCCTATTTTGCTATAGCCTTTGCCGGTTTCCCAAAATTTTCAAAGGCAATTGTTACCCGAGAGCCATGACCATTTAATCTTCGTTAACTCTACGTGCTTCCTTTTAAAAACTTGTCTGCTTTTTAGTTAGAAAACAAACGTTACCCGTGGATGAATGTATCATTTTCGAGCTTAATCTGATGCTTTCAGAAATGAAAGTATTTTGGAGTACTTGCTACCCGTTTTGGCCACCAGAGCAAAGAGAATAGTAACACACACAACTTTGACTTCGCGCTCAGAGAACTTTTCGTCGGGTTTGGCCTAATGTAAACAAACATAAAGTTGCATTGTTGCTTAATTTCTTCGGGACTAATGGGGAAGCTCTGACCTAGAAATAGGAGATCTGCTTACTAAAACAATGTTATCAACGCTACCTTGTACAAAACATCATCAGCATTTATTATTTTGCCTATAAAAAAAGCTTACTGGAACTATTTGCCCTCAAATCTGTTTTACTTTTCTTGAGCAGGGTATCAATGCTCTGACTTAAGTTTGCAAAGACATCTCCCATTTTGGTTTGCTGCTCTTTTTTGCACATGCAATTCTTTATGAAACAGAGTGAAATTTGCTATGCAGCAGACGCTTGTAGTAGGAGGATTGTTAATGTTGTTTCTGTTTATTTTAGGACCCAAAAAGAACAAGATTATCTTTTATCAATCAAAAGCCAGCATTGAAGCAGCATTTGACAACAACAACAAAAGATTGCAATTCTTGCTTTTTCTATGCCTGAAGACTGATGCAAAACTGATGGAACATGACTGTTGCAAATAAAGCAGTCAATGAAAAACATTTATACAATATATCAAAAACTATGAGTAATCCACTAATTGATACTGATGATTTTGCTCTGATGATAGGAATATGGTAAGATAATAGCAATCGAATCATCACAAAATTTAAATTTTGATGCTTCCAATGCTGAAACAGTCTGAAACTTATTCTGAATTTGATATGCAAAGTCAATTGTTCTGATTAGTTTCAAAGAGAGTATTTCCATCCCATTGAGAATACTCGGATTCTTAAACTTTCTTCTCATAATAAATGTTTCTTTCTATTCGATTTTGCCAATGAGATAGGGGTACCAGCTACCAGTGTAAAAGGTGCGAGGTTTGGATTATCCAGCCACCAAACATTTTCTTTGGCCAAAGCTGCATCACATATCTTGGCAGTAATTTTGAATTTTGACAGAACAGAAGTGTACATTCCATAGGGTCTGCAGGGGTAACCTTGGGATAAAATGGGTAATGTGACAAAATTTGATAAAAATCACGAATCACATATATTTTTCTTTAGCTGCAACTTTTTGAAATAGCCTAAATTGGCATTATGGATATAACCACTTTCCTGCACCAATACTACTCATTTGACCCCAGCCTACGCACTTTACCCCATGCAGATCCTGGTCTGTTGGCTTTTTATCCACTAAAACCCGATTCACCCACTTTTACCTGGCTAGACTCTTGATAACTTTAATCAGAGATTTTTGAACAAAACTACCAAGTGACAATAACAAAAAAGTCTTAACCAAGAATTCGAGCTTTCATGATAATTGTGGACATTTGTAAAATCTCTCGAGGAGAAAACAGTAACAGATCATGACCTGAGATCTAACTTCCGGCTGCACATATTGGCATTTGATTCTATTTGAAGATCGAGGGTAACTTCTAGATTGCCTGCCAAAACATACCCTTCCAACTAATATTGAAGATAAAAAATCAAAGCAAAGGAAACGGCAAACAATTTTCTTTATTCAAAAGCTGCATCTCATGAAAAATATGCACAAATCTATAGAGTTTTAAATAAAATTGCTCACACAATGTTGCATAGGGTCTGCATGGGTAAAATGGGTAGNGGGACATAAAAGCATTCACAAAGGAGCATTACGCAGCAACCCATATAAAGCATACCAGAATGATCAGTGCCAATCTTATATAAGAAAACTACAGTTTGCTAATCATTGAGATTCATGTAACAGAATGGAGTTTAAATCCACGATTAATGAAGGTTATTCTTGAACAGCGAAACATTGGCTACAATCTGAGCAATGGCAATGACGTAGACTGATTACGATTGAGTCCTAGTAATCGCTACCACCCACCCACCCTACTCGCTCATACTAGGACTCATGGCTTCCCAGCCAAATGGCTGGCCCTATTTAGGCCGAGTACCACAAGAAGTTGTGTTACCAATCACAGAGTTTCATTTTGATCACATGACCTAATTTCGTGGTCACATGATTTTTTTCTTGCCAATGATTGGTTTATTTTCATTAGCTGCCAAAAAGAGGCTAGAAATGATATTTCCCGGACCACTGATTGACACAACCGAAAGATGGCGGCAACTAGTCGCAAAGCTGCGAGGCCGAAGCACTTCTTCAGGGCTTAGGGGCGAAGGCTCTGCAGAAACAATCGTCTTTCGTTCCTTGGTGAGCTCAATTTAATGCTTGCAGCAGTTGCACTCATTGAAGAGAAGAAGTCTACATTCGTAAGAAAATGAGTTCAGTCTCGACAATGCCTTTTGATCAGTCCAAAGCCGCGTCGACAGGGTCAACACCCCTTCGCGTCATTTTTTCTCTCGCCCAGACCTCAAATCAGACCGTTGTGAGCCGTTGTGGCGCCAAGTTTCGTCAGTATTCGTCATTTCTTCTCATTCTGTGTTTACTACAATTTAAAAGTCAAGCCATGAAGCCATGAGTCCTAGTATGAGCGAGTAGGGTGGGTGGGTGGTAGCGATTACTAGGACTCATGGCTTCATGGCTTGACTTTTAAATTGTAGTAAGAACAGATGAGAAGAAATGACGAATACTGACGAAACTTAGCGCCACAACGGCTCACAACGGTCTGATTTGAGGTCTGGGTGAGAGAGAAAAATGACGCAGTCTAATTTTGCATTGCGTTTGCGTATTTGAACTTTTCTCTGTCCTTCTCCTCCGCATTTTTTCTCCATCCCCCCGCAGCGCTATTTATCTTTTGCATTTTTGTGGCTCAATCGACTGATGAAACAAAGTGAGACTTAGACAAGTCCAGTGTTGCACATACAATGATGGTACGGTGCCCCATAAGGGACACCTCTTTACATGTGCAAAAGTTGTGTCGTATCCCTTTGCTCACGTAATTCTAATATTGAAATATTCATACTGGTTAATAAGTTTGATCTACATGGTTTTCAAACAAACATGCAGTTAAAATGCCTAATTTAAAATGTCAAGCAAAATCTATGAAAATGAACGTAAACCCAAAATTAAAGTTTCACCCCCGTTATCCATCTCATGTTAGAAAGTATCTTTTGGTATCCAGGGTACCCGGTTACACGATTTTCTTTTTTATAAGAAACTGGTTTATAAAAAAACTAGTACTATGACGAGCAAAAATGTAAGAAACTCTAGCACTACGTTCAAGAACAATTAAGAAACTCTAAAATTGTAATTGACGTAAAGCATAGGCCTGTCTGATGAACTCAAATAAAAGAATGTCTCTCTAATAAAGCTACTTGCATCTTTTATTTACTTTTGATTGCAAAAAATTGATAGCTGTTTGCCTTATTGTGCATGGCTTATTAGTAGTGGTGACAATATCAAATAAGCCCTTTGTCGATAAGAAGGCTCAACTTCGAACCATAATAACGCAATTTTAGGCCCAAAAAACAAGAAAGTAATTAAAAAACTTTTACTACTAAAACACCGACATTTTCATGCGAGTGCTGATGCAAGTTTCTCATGTAAAAAATGCGTAATGGACTGGCCCAAGTCCAACCCGTTAGTACTTCAATTCATTCAATTTAGAAATTATCACACGAAAATCTCATTTTTTACGCAAGCATTTCATTTTTATGCAAGTCAAGATGTACAACAAAACTTTTGCACCCCTTTGCACATGCAAGGAGGCTCTTATGAGGCACCATATCGCTAATAGAACTGGTGCCAAAGCAAATCATGTCAGGTTTTGAAATTTAGCTGCCTTCTGAAAGTTGAATTTGAAGTTGAAACCAAGAACGCTAAGAAAACGAGAGCCAAACAATTAAAAAAAATCAAAGAGCCAAATTTTGATTCATAAAAAAAAAATTTTGATTTGTTTTTTATAATTTTTGAAATTTGGCTCTGGTACACAGGGTATGTAAGGAAGCCATGCTCGAGGTCTACAAACGCGTAACCTCTAACATAGGGCTCAAATCTTTAAAAAGGTTACTGTAAAATTCTACTGCAGTTTTCTTTGAAATAAATGGCTTGGAAGGAACTTAGAGTTTTTGCTGTAAATCTACCGTGGCAATTTATTGAAATCTTCCATATTTTCAAGATGGCAGCATTTATTAAATTTGAGGCTATGACGACATCAAATTTCTAAATCCTAAACTAGAAAAGCTACAGATTTCAGCTTGCCACCATGTTGTAGGCCTTCATAAACAATGGTTTTCTTTTAGGTTATATAATGTTTCCTCTCTTAGGTTTAGGATTTACAATGATTTAAATTTTTTCAAAATTTTCCATGAATTTTTTCAAAAATACTTAAATTGCTGCCATTTTGAAAAAAATCAAGATATCGAAAAATTTCGACGGCAGATCTACAGCAAAGTAACATATTTAAAAGATTTGAGCCCTATGCTGTAACCTCTAGCAATCCCTCCTTGTTATGGCACGTCTTCAAGCGTAAACCCGCAAATCACAATCTTTTAGTGGAGGGTCTTGTCAAAAATTCCAACTAGGAGGGTTTTTGAAATCTAGGAATGATTCACTGTGAAGCGTCCTCCCTGGCGCAATAAAATCTGCTAAAAATAACTGTTATTGCAAAAACTGTATGAAAAATTGGACGGGAAACACTCGTGATTTGTTTGATATGTAGATGCGAGAGTGTAAATAGGTAGATCAGTTGGCCTTAATTAGTTTACATAACTATTTCTTCGCAAACTATGAATAAATGTATCATTATATTTTATTATTATATCATATCATGTTATAATATTATACTATGTATCATATTACATTTTATATCACTGACATTCCAGTCCGACTACACTTGTATACCCCATCCGGGGGCAATTGGACCATCGAGAAAGAGCACAAAATTTCAAATAGCTGATTTTGCAGGGCATTAGTTGGTTTAAAATGGAAAACATCACTGAATTGTCTTGCGTATGGCATGTTAAATAAGGCACAGTTGCAACTATATTCCCATACCTTGACAACTTCATTTTTCAAAGTTGCGTCTATCCACTTCACCAAAACGATATTCTTGATCCGTTCGATCCCGCAAACAGCTTATGGCAGCTCTGGGTAAGCTGTGCCTGCCCCGAAATGCCAATTTGACACTGAAAATTCAACACTTCTTCGATACGCTTGCAAATTAAAATCCAATAGATATTATCAAACTCTGCACATAATACTGTCGACAATATTTCCCCGTATTTCCAGACAGAGGATTCACAAATGAAATGAAAGTTGCAAAATTCATTTTCACACGCTCCTTCTTTCAAACACAAAAGATACCAAGATACAAAAATTAAGGATATACGCTACTTTTCATACGAAACCTGAGAGGGTCCTCGGTATCCTAGAAGTTATTTTTTAATTTCTTCCTTACTTTTCAGCTGCAAAATATTGGTTTCAGTTGCTAAGATAGTAACAAATATATTTCTCGGACAACTTTGGCCTGGAAGAGACTTGTGAAAAACACGCAGGAACCCCAGGAAATTGTATAACCCCCCATTGATAAAGAGGCCCTGCCCTGTAGTCTCCTTCGTTCGCGCACCTCACTTTCGACTTCTCATTATGTCTCGTTCAATTCTAACCCTGACCACCCCCCCGGGACACCCCCGGGCATTTGCACAACAAATTTTCCCGGCCCCCGGGCATTTGATCGTACATTTTTCCCCGGCCCCCGAGCATGAACGAGAGCTTTTGCTTATACAGTGACTGGGAATATAGCATTTTGTCAGTGCCCGGTCCCCGGGTATTGACCATCAATTTTTCCCCGGCCCCCGGGCATTTGAGCAAGGAATTTTTGTTGACCCCCGGGCTGCCCGGGGGAAGGTTAGGGTAGGAATTGAACGAGACATTAAGAGCATTACAATTTTATTTAATGTCAATTTGATGTGAGAAGCCCTGATTTTATCTTTTCTCAAAATGAAACGTCCCAGTCAATTCAAATGTGAGTTCGAACCAAGCGTGTAACCCATTCAACTAAGTCATAAAACACTTTCTGCCTCGCAGTTTCATCTTCTTGCCGTTATGCACGTCTTCCCGAAGCCCGAAGCCTTGCTTGCATTTAATAACTCTTTTCTGGTAAGCATTTAACTGGTAAGCGACAGATGCACTTTGTTGACACAACACTCATGTTAATGACTAGATCTTTGTTGCTTCATGGGAACATCTAAAGCAGTGTAGAGGAAGGCAGTCATCTCGCTTATCTGCAAAAGAAATCCGAAACCATGTCAGATAGCTAAAGATCAAAAAAAGGTGATGATGTTATGTTGAACGGGACGAGAAAATGACTGTTCTGACATCGTTTGTTAAAGAGTTGTATGGGTGCCTGGATAAAATAATGCTCGGTTGGGCAACAAAGAAAACATTGGCCAACAACAGGCCGGACATTGATATTTTGAAACAGTTCTCATGTTTGATATTCAAACTTGAGAAGGCTTTCCAAATCTCAGCGAAGAAATCCAAAGCTGCCTCAAGTATCGAGCAAGTAAGTCAACAAACTGTACATTTCTAAGTATCGAGCAAGTAAGTCAACAAACTGTACATTTCTAAAATCTTTTCACAATGGAAATTGAATTGGTTTATGATTATGGCATTTTTGGCATCTTTACCTTTATTTACTCTAGATTTAGAACTTCTCTGCACGTATTTTTCATTGAAAACTAGGAAGCCCCTAGGAAGTCGAGCAAGTACTGAAAGTTTCTTTAGTACCCAGAGTTTCTTACAAGTTTCTAAAAGGTTCCAGGGCCGTAGGAAGAAGCTTCGGATTGGGGGGGGGGGCAATTGTTCTTAAAATAATAGAGAACAATACATCTAATTAATTCGTGTGACGTAGCACCATTGTTTTCAAAATACTACCCCCCTACCCCCCCCCGCTTCCTACGGGAACAATTTTCCCATCTGTTCCCTCGACTCGGGAAAAACCTTTCAGAACAAAGAAAGTCCAATGTTTAGAAACCATTCAAGTGCCTTCCGAGTAATATTACACCGGAAAAAGTGAAAATGAATTGGAAATAGGACAAGGATTTCCTTCATTAAGCAAACAGTTTCTCGATTTACATTTTCTTTGCACAGGAGTTTCTTACAATTTTGGTGATTAAAGCAGTTAGATCAAAAATATGTAAAAAAAGGCAGACCCACGCGCTTTATGCATAACTAGATGCAGGTAGGCCACAAGTTAAGTTTTTGCTAATTTTGCTGCATATCCACGGGCAACAACAATTTGTTGAATATCAAATAATATGCATAGAATATTTCCTTGTCATATATCGGCCATTTGCTCAATTAAATTTGTTTACTGACCTCTATCCATGGTCAAATTTCACTGCTTTTTTCTCTCTAAATCCAAATATTTTTTGTTTACATTTGCATCATAAGTTGACTTTTTATGATAATTGAAACACTACTTTGACTTCATGAGTTCATACTTCAAAATCACATACAATTAGAAGTTTAGTTTGGCTGGGAGTTTGGCAATGCAATGAAATTTGTAAACAGTTAATCATTCCAGGATTTTGTGCTGAGGTTTCTTGTTCTTGTGCAAAATATTTTAACCTAGTTTGACAAATTCAATTCCTGGGATCTTGATGCTTTTCAGTAAAAGCAAACTTTTCAGTGTAAAAGCAAGCCTTACAGTGTCAAAGCAAGCCTTACAGTGTCAAAGCAAGCTTTTCAGTGCTAAAGCAAGCTTTTCAATGTAAAAGCAAGCTTTGGATAAAAAGGATATTAGATAACAAAATTAATGTGCAGTATTTGCTGCAGTATTGACGAAAGCTTGACAAGAATCGTAAAATAGTTGAGCTTAGGATAAAATGGGTACAGCAAAATGTATTGATAACTTTCATGGAAAAGGAAAACTTAACTGACAAACTGTTCTCTATTCATAACTGTTGGAACTACTGTATTCCTTCTTGACCTTGCAAATGTTTAACTAACAGTTCAGTCTACTGTACTCCAACAATCAGCATTACTGATTTTATTCCCAGCCATTTCACCCCACGTAAAAGTGTAGTTTTTGTCAATCAAAATTGAAAATCATTTGGTTAAATGATAACAGAAATATGTTGACAAGGAGACACAGGTCAATATGCAAGAAAAACAAAATGTTCTAAAATTCATAAAGTGTCAATTCCTTTCACAATAAAATAAAGTACATTTTGAAAACATTCTAAATCCTAGATTGCACATATCAAAATGTAAAATTGTTGATGTTATAGCCTCTGCCTTTGCCTATACTTGTTCCTGCAGCTTAGGCAAACAACACTTGTTTGCAGTAAGATTTTGAAGAAAATGAATTTTCTGCTTTCTCCATCATGGATTAAAACTATAGGATAGGATTACTTGTTTCACTGATGCAGTTTTTTCTGTTATGTGCCTGGAATTTTATCTGTTGATAAAAAAAGATATGCAATGAAGAAAACTTCATATGAAAGAATGAAAAACTAAATTTACTGGTAGAAATTTTGTTTCTTCAATTCCTTTAGCCCTCCCGTCAACAATGAAATCTCATACTTTCGATTATTCATGATGTGTAACTCAATTTTCTGCTCATACCTTCTTTGACAGTTATTTTGAAAGATTTTCTCATCTGCTGCAATGGTAAATTTCTTGACATGAGCTGACCAAAGCTAGATCAAGTCAGTTTGACAGCGAGAACACAA